>OLKM01001491.1:85000-102500 GCA_900291075.1 Melanogrammus aeglefinus
GTTAAGGCCTCTCCCTTCATTCGTAAAGGCCCTAGCCCTTCCTCGTTAGGACCCCTGGCCGCACTCGTTATGGCCACCGGCCGTACCGGTTGAGGCTCCCTGCCTCGCAGCGTGTCATAGAGGCCATGAGGGTTCATTACCGCCGTCATTGATCTCTGCCTCCCAGACTAATCCAGGCTGTAATGGGAGGTGACTTTCAGCATGTTGCCCTGTCCCTTCTTATGGCTCCACCCTGCCCCTGACGGAGAGGAGGAGGAGCGGAGGGAGATGGAGGAGGACAGTAGGAAGAAGGGTGAGAAAGAAACAGGTGGGATCGAAACCAAGTGGACTAGGTGGAGGAAGAAGGAACAGGAGCTGACGGAGGACGAGGTTGGGAGGTGTATGGAGGAAGTGGAGGAGGTGAGGAATTGGAGGCGTGGATAATGAGAAAAATAAGAAAGGAACGGAATGAGGATAGAGAATAAACAACGGTTTTTCTGTGTTATAGAGCATCTTTTAAATGACAAAACAGTGTAGATTGAATTTGGTGTGTGTGTGTTTCGCTTGCAGTATTGAACATATCTTTCCATTTCCACTGTGGGTGTGTGTCTGTATTTTCCAGAAAGTCTAAGAAGGAGATAAAGCAAGAGGAAGCAGGCTATTTTGCTGTTAATTCTATCAAGTATAATCAGGTCTATCCTGGGTAGCAGTCCATGTGTAATGTGACAGGAGACATGCTAATACGCTAGTGGTAGCGTGCGTGCAGTCTCAGCCCTTATCCGCTAAAGTACCCACTGTCTGTCACATTACTGCTCCGTGAGTGACTCAAATTATTGTTTGGACTGTTATGGAAATTCAGTACTGGGCTTTCGTGTGGGAATTATGAACTGAACTCCGGATTAAATTCAACATGTGTAGGACAGTGCAACGGAAAAACACTGGCAATGACAATCAACAAAAATATCATCTATCTCTGAGTACTGTGATAACTTGTATTACAGGGTTTTATGAGTGTGCTCACTTCTTGTTATCAAACAGAACTGACTGTGAGACGTTTAGCACACACACACACACGCACGCACGCACCTACACACACACACACACACACACACACACACACACACACACACACACACACACACACACACACACACACACATACCCACCCACACACACACGCACGCACACATACACACACACATACCCACACACAAACACGCACACACACGCACGCACGCACACGCACACGCGCACACAAACACACACATACCCACCCACGCACGCACGCACGCACGCACGCACGCACGCACACGCACACACACAGCCATTTTTCAAATACACATAGATCATCAGAACATCATTCTCCTGTATTAACTCTATTACAGCGTTTCCTCAGAGCTTTAAAAGTTATCCAACGTGTACAGTGACTCACACATGCGTGCTGCACACACACACACCCGCAAGCACACGCATCAATACACATGTGCATGAGCGTGACCCACATAGACCCTTAACAAACATTGAGTGCACATGCTACCCCTTGCAAACCCCAATTACTGTGTCTGCACCCGATCCTTCACACCTGGTGGGTCTGATGTCTGCCAGGGCCGCTCCTGCTCCAGGGGGCCGCCTGGGAGGATGGAGGCCCAGCGACGGGGCCTGGCCCTGGGTTTCACTGCGGGAGGAGTCTCAGGGGGGGAGACGACAGTGAGGGCTCATCACTGACGTATTTAAATAATCACTCCTTGCTTTCCCGCCAGCTCTCTCTTTCTCTGTCTGCCTAATGTCCCTCCCATCTCTCATTATCACTCTCAACCCTCCCTTTCTCCCTCTGCCCTCCCCGTCTTTCTCTCTACCCCATTTAAATCTCTCTTCCTCTCTTTGCGGCCACTCACGCTTGCCCTCCCTCTGTCTCTCTCTCTTTTTCTGTCTCTCTCTCTCTCTCTCTGCGGCTTTTACCACTCGCTATCTCTCTGTCTACCACGCTCCTCTATCTATGCTTGTCTCTTCTCTTCTCTGTCTCTGCTCTCTGTCTCTGTCTCTCTCTCCTCCACCGTCTCTCTCTCTCTCTCTCTCTCTCTCTCTCTCTCCTCTCTCTCTCTCTCTCTCTCTCTCTCTCTCTCTCTCTCTCTCCCTCTCTCTCTCTCTCTCTCTCTCTCTCTCTCTCTCTCTCTCTCTCTCTCTCTCTCTCTCTCTCTCTCTCTCTCTCTCTCTCTCTCTCTCTCTCTCTCTCTCTCTCTCTCTCTCTCTCCTCTCTCTCTCTCTCTCTCTTCTCTCTCTCTCTCTCTCTCTCTCTCGCTCTCTCTCTCTCTCTCTCTCTCTCTCTCTCTCTCTCTCTCTCTCTCTCTCTCTCTCTGTCTCTCTCCTCCCCGTCTCTCCGCTCTCTCTCTCTCCTCATCTCTCTCTCTGTCCTCTCTCTCTCGTCTCTCTCTCTCTCTCTCTCTCTCTCCTCTCTCTCTCTTCTCTCTCTCTCTCTCTCTCTCTCTCTCTCTCTCTCCTCCCTCTCTCTCTCTCTCTCTCTCTCTCTCTCTCTCTCCTCCACTCGTCTCTCTCCTCTCCTCTCTCTCTCTCTCTCTCTCTCTCTCTCTCTCTCTCTCTCTCTCTCTCTCTCTCTCTCTCTCTCTCTCTCTCTCTCTCTCTCTCTCTCTCTCTCTCTCTCTCTCTCTCTCCTCTCTCTCTCTCTCTCCTCCACTGTCTCTCTGTGTGTAATTGACTGCGGGAGCTCTTTCTCTGGTGATGGAATAGCAGCAGCTCTAGGTTATAACCATAAGTGGAGAGAGTGCTTTACGCTGAAAGGATGTAGTAATTTCACATATTATTCAACAAATGGTAAATGGAACACTTTTATACAACCATTTGTTGGATACTGCGGCCTCCCAAATCACTTATATACTGGCTCTTATTCGCCGTTATTCTCTCTCGCTCTCTCACGTGCACATACGCTCACTCTTACATGCACACAAATACACATTCTGACACAAACAAAAGAGACGCACAGATACACACACACACACAAACAGACACACACACAGCAAGGCAGTATTATTAAAGGGAGGCCAATTAGGCCAGGAAGCACCTCTTGTAAGCAGTTGGGAGATAGACTATGTTTTTTTCTGCAAGGCGCTTTGCCAGTTTATTTAGGATCCGACTTTGAGCAAAACCTTTCGATTCCCTAGAAAACCAGTCCACCACCTGCCATGTATTGTGTTTGGAACGTCAGCATGTAGATGGTTTCTACCTCTGAATAGTTTGGCTGTTAGTAAACTGACTATTAGGAGGACTAGAGTTTCCCCCGAGCACTACCCCTCAACCTCTACTTGTAAATAAACCCATAGTTATAAAGCTCTGGATAATGTTAGGACGTATAACAGTTATTATGTTATGAAGCAAGCATAATGGTTTCTTCTTATAGTGTGAGGATTTGATTACATTATAAAATGAGTCAATTTATGGGTTACAGTGGTACTTGTTCAATGGAAAGTGTAGTATGCTATGCATGCAAATAAATGATTCAACACCTTTTACTGTTAATCAAGGCCGTTATCTTGAACCTGCACTTGTCTTGCAACTTCTGCGTATGTAAGCGTGTAGGCCTATGGAATGGTGTGTTTCCACCGAGCGGTGCGGTACGGTACGGTGCGGTACGGTGCGGTACGGTGCGGTACGGTGCGGTGCGGTACGGTACGGTACGGTGCGGTGCGGTGCGGTACGGTACGGTGCGGTACGGTACGGTGCGTTTCCACCGAGCGGTGTGGTACGGTACGGTGCGGTACGGTGCGGTGCGGTACGGTGCGGTGCGGTACGGTGCGTTTCCACCACGGACAGTACACTGGCGGCAGGGCGGTGTTTAAGCCAGATGGCGATAGATGCGTCAGCTACGTGAGCATTGTGATGTCAAGCAGCGCCACAGAGTGTAGCCTGCTAAAAAATCAATGCAAAAGAAAACGTGACACAGCAACAATGAAGGACGGCAAACTTTTGAACAAAGCTCTTGTGTTTGTTTCTTTTTATCCCCCTGTCGCACGCAAATGATCATTCTGTCGGCCAACAGATAGCGGGAGTAGCTCAACCTTTTCTGCACCCATACACACCGCATGGTAGTACCAAAAAATAGGTTTGGCTGAGCGCGCTTAAGGCCGGACCCTGTCAAACTTTTGGTGGTGGAAACGCGTGTGTGCGTGTGGCGTCTTACCTGGGAGAGTTATCTTCATCCTACCGTTGTCTTGCAACTTCTCCGACTGCGTGCTCATGTGTGCAGTGTACGTGCGTGTGTGCGGTGTGTGAGCTGCAGGCTGCTTGTCACATGCGTAAGGGACCAAGTGTGTAGGAGCATCTTGTCCGACTATTAAAGTAGTAAGATATACACAGTACCTCTAATGGCTTGGCTGTTGTTAGTAGCTGGAGTATAAGGAGCGTATGTACCTCTGAACAGGCTGCCTGCTAGTAGGACTGGGCGTGAGTGGGTTGAATCAGGTCAGTTGATTTCGATCATGATATGATGTGTGTGCGGTTATTTTCCTGCAGAGCGCATCTGCTGGGTGATTTTTGTCCACACTATATGTCAGCCAAACTCCTTTCTTCTTGCTAACAGCATCCGCAGAGCTTCTGTAAAAAAGAAAAAGAAATGTTCGCTATTGTAAGTTTGAAACCTGCAAACTACTCACAAACACACACACACACACACACACACACACACACACACACACACACACACACACACACACACACACACACACACACACACACACACACACACACACACTGACACATTGAAATATAACCTTGATGTCACTGTCACTGTAAATACCTTTACTTTTAAAGACATAGCTCACATGCAGTCAATGAATGGATCTTCTCGAAATTAGAGATAAAGTTAAACTAACTCCAAGAAGAAAATTGCTTCTGTTGAGTTCAGCAACAGACAACATGCAGTGATGCCAATATAATCGTCTTCTTATTTATTCCATTTTTTATTCCGCCTTTGAAAATGTGACGCAAGTCTGATTGCGAAGAGTTACGTTGAATATACTGTAGATCAGCCATGGGAAAGAAAATGAGCCCCCCCAAAAAAAGCCACTGACTCCACACAGAGAAAGTGGGCGTCCAATTGACGATAACAAGTGACAAAAGAATAGCTGAAGAATTGCAACAAAATGGACTAAATTCTTGGCTTCCTTATTGATTTATTTTATAATTATGTGTTTAAAAGCTCTTTAAGTCACACAATGTGAAGTCACAATGTGTGATCCCCAAATCATCATTCTTTTTGTGATGAGTCAATAAACGTCCCTTGGTGAACGCACGTCTATTAAAATGTCCCAATGAGCCGCAGCTGGCGAATCGATAAACAAGAACCACGGTCAAGAAGGCAAACAGGAAGGGTCAAAGTTCAAGCTGTGCCTCTCCCCTCCGTCCGTCCGTCCGTCCGTCCGTCCGTCCGTCCGTCCGTCCGTCCGTCCGTCCGTCCGTCCCCCACCCCTCTCATGAACAAATCTGTGGACAAGGTGAAACCATGCTTTTAAAGAGGGCTTCTCTCCCCCGCGGTCCTTTCTCTGACATTTACGCTAAATGCTAAAAGTGTTATTCTAACACTATTTTCCGCGCGCCGCGATGAGGCACACGTGGCCTGCTTGGGAGTCTGGCGGCCTGCTAAAAAGCGTATGATCTGAGCTGCTGGATGGGCATCAGGCAGGCGTGGGGATGAAATCCATCTTCCTGTGATGAGACAATGATTTGCGGAGCTCTATTGTGAAGACTGTGAGGCAGGGAATAGGCATTTGCATGTAAATGCATCCCGGATATAATTCCTCCGCAGCGGATCACAGACGAGGAGTAGCCCTCTTCCAAACGACTGCTGCGGTTTACTTCAGGTGCAGCGAGCACACACACGCGCACACATGTATACACACAGTTTCTTTTTACTACATACTGCAGGCAGAAAGCACATCACGTAAACATTAAGGGCGGTTTGATTTCGTGTTGACATTTAGTATGCTCTGACTGGCAACAGGAAGTGGAACACAAACACAAACGCAGACACTCATGCTAAGATACACACACACACACACGCACACACACGCACACACACACACACACACACACACACACACACACACACACACACACACACACACACACACACACACACACACACACACACAACTACCCAAATCTACGCTCTACACACGACCAACCCACAAACACACTCTCATATGCACAACATTATACACCCACACAGTCAGCACACCCGAATACACTCACATGCACACATTCATCGTGCCTTCCTCCCCCGACCACCCTCTGTGCGTTGGGAGGGGAGGGGGTCTGACAGCTCTCTGTTGCAGCCTGTGTCAACGTTTAATTACACCCTAATTACAGCCCGTCAAACACTCCCTACGCTCCATCAGCCGCTACACCGACCAGCCAACGCGCCTCCTCCAATCACAAGCTGGACCGGGCCTAACACACGCATAAACCGGGAGAAGGTGCACGAAAAGGGAAGCCGAGAAGTGTGCAAATCCTTTCACTCATAACATGGAACAGGAAGCCTTTCTGTCGGTAATTACGCAGCGTTTTTCATATTCATCTGCAGTGTAATTCACCTTAACACGCAAATATTATGGCCCCTAATCTACCGCAAACACCCACCTGTCACGGCAGCATAGCCTGTGATTTTGAGAAATGAATGAACAGTGAGAGAGGGGGTGAGAGGGGGACGTAGAGAGTAGGGTGTGCTGCCTGGAGGTCCAGCGTGGAGACACTGGACTAGGAAGTGGAGCTGGAGGTATGGAGACGAGGTGGGCCGTAGCAGCGAGAGGGGGAGTACAGGAGGAGGCGAGGTGTGGAGGTTGAGGTATGGAGAGACAGATTGAGGTGCAGCTGGCGGGGAAGGTATTAGAGAGGCAGGAAAAGATGGAGGTGTATTTTGGCGAGGAGGAGGGTGTGGGGAGAGGAGGGGGCGGTATTGAGACTGGTGTAGTATGGAGGTGGAGGTTCTGACTGCAGGCAGACATGACTGCAGAACTGCACCCCACCTCCTTCCCTTCTGATCCTCCGATCCACAGGGACCGGCCCCCCAGAGCCAATCCAAGCCCCCCCCTGGTGGAGCCTACTGGTGGATGGATGGCACCCCCACACACACCAGGTGGGAGGGGCAATTATCATTGGAATTTTTTTACTGTGCCTTAACGCATTAGGCTTAAGAGAGAGAGAGAGAGAGAGAGAGAGAGAGGGAAGAGAGAGAGAGAGAGAGAGAGAGAGAGAGAGAGAGAGAGAGAGAGAGAGAGAGAGAGAGAGAGAGGGGGAGAGGGAGAGAGAGAGAGAGAGAGAGAGAGAGAGAGAGAGAGAGAGAGATTAATCATGTGTAAAATTGATACTTTTTGAGTCTTTTGCAGAGTAATTAGTCCGGATAATTGTCTGGATTTTAATGTTGGGGGCCAATGTTCCTTAATGTCATTGTCCGAGGACGTGACTACATAATAAGAATGAGGTTGTCATAAATCCCTTCAGAGAGCTCTCTCCCTCGCTAAATGAAGTTTTCCTTTTCCATAAGCCTCCTCTACCATTTCTACATGTTTAATAAGCAGAAAGAAATAATGAAGGAAATTAAACCATTACACTATTCTCTTAATCCTTTGTGATCTCTTCCAACGTAATAAACCTCCATTGTGTCACATTTAGGATTATCTATGTTTTGGGCTGTCTAGTTGGCTGTTTCTCCCTCTGTCTCGCCGTCCACACCTCTCTCTGTGTGCATCTACCCTCCAACCCCCATGTCTCTCTCCCTCTCCCTCTCTCTCTCTCTCTCTCTCTCTCTCTCTCTCTCTCTCTCTCTCTCTCTCTCTCTCTCTCTCTCTCTCTCTCTCTCTCTCTCTCTCTCTCTCCTCTCTCTCTCTCTCTCTCTCTCTCTCTCTCTCTCTCTCTCTCTCTCTCTCCCTCTCCCTCTCCCTCTCTCTCTCTCTCTCTCTCTCTCTCTCTCTCTCTCTCTCTCCTCTCTCTCTCACTCTCTCTCTCTCTCTCTCTCTCTCTCTCTCTCTCTCACTCTCTCTCTCTCTCTCTCTCTCTCTCTCTCTCTCTCTCTCTCTCTCTCTCTCTCTGTCTCTCTACCAGGTGATTGATCTATGTGATTGATGAGAGAGATCATTTGCGCTGCGCTTAGCTCCGGCCAATCCAGCGCTTGATTAACCAGTGCCGCCGTGGGCTGCGGCCAATCAACACACAGCAGTGCCTGCCGCGAGCCATTGAGGCTTCTCATGGATTTTCTCGTTCTTTCTTATTTTTTTCCCCTCGCTCCTCTCTCCCTGCGTCTGCGTTTCAACTCTTCAATCACAGAGCTACTTCATAAAGACACATCAATCAGGAGAGGTGGGGAGGAAGGCTGATTGCTCATGGGCTCGCGAACAGAGATAGCTGTAATAGCACCCTGAGTTACCCCACCCCCCCAGACCAACACACACTAACACACACACACACACACACACATACACACGAGCCTGCACACAGACACACACACACACAGTACACGCCTCTCCTTAATATACAGACATATATGAATTTTCCTCTCCAGAATTGAGAGCGAACAGACAAATTTACACACACAACCACAAACACACAACCTCTCCCCCTCTCGCCATGCACGCATTTGCACACCAACCCAGTCTCACGGAAATACGTGACACTGTCACGTCATTAAATCTATTCATTCGTGATCTGAGACAATTAATTTCACGGATATATTTAATGCAGGTGCGCTGCTCTGTCGGCATACCGCGACGGAAAAAAAGGCAGCTGCTTCATTTCTTCTTTTTAGAATGAGGTTGAAATTGTGTGCTTTTTGGCACGAAAAAATTTAAATTACGTGTCCCAGATCAGGAATGAATAGATTAACATGACGTGACGTGAAGTGTCACCTATTTCCGTGAGACTGGGTTTTAGCAAACACACATTCACACAGAAATGATTAACCATCTCTACACTACCACAAATTATCTCACAATGACAGCTGGTTACCGCCACTGAGACGACGTCGCCAGATCAATGTAGCAATGGGGAAAGCAACAGAGACCCCCATAATGTGGGCTTTCATTAACAATGCTGAATCACAATTATAATCATGCAGAAAACAGCTGCACCCCTGAGAAGTGCTGTATCACTAGAATCATTTTCTCATCATGTTTCTTTATTGTTGAAGCACATTTCAATTAGATTCTGGTATCGATGTTATCCTTCAGTAAGGTTTAAAGGCTAAATTGTACTAATAGCAGTTTAAGTACATCTACCCAAGTGGTAACGCCCAGAGCAGAGGGTTGAAGGATACTCCGATGCCCAATGTCCATATCTTCTTCTCTCCTTGAGCCAGAAGACCTCACCTCTACCGGCTCTTTAGCACACATCTGAACTCACATCAGTCGCTTTGGATAAAAGCATCTGATGAATGAATCAATGAATGAAAAGATCCAAAGTGACCATGACTAAATGCCTTCTTCTGTCTGACTAAGTGCTAGACAGCATTGTACAAATTTCCGTTGAAAGGAGTATACATATTAGTGTGGTTGCTACTGCAAGCTCATTTACTGTTCTTCTTAAGTTTTCTTTATTCCGTTTGCCTGCTTTTTGAGCAGTTAACGGCATAATTTCAGCTACAGGACTATCAGAACGACCTGCTCTTTAATGAGATGATGGCGTTCTCTTGACGTTTTTCAACTCTTTCAACTTTTTAAATTGTTTTTTAACACTTCAGTAATTTCATAATCTGAAAATAAAATTTGATTACCTTTACAATTTTTTTCAGAATCACGGTTGAAGTGAAGCCATACCGGCTTTGTTTCAGTTGGACTCATTGATCTACGCTAAAGTTAGATTGTCACCAGATCAGATTATTTTCCCGCGGATTTGGAAAAATTTTTACAGGCAGCGATGACGCTAGGCGTTGACGTTAGCGCTGACGTTAGCCATAACGTTAGCGCTGACGTTAGCGGTGACGTTAGCTGTGACGTTAGTGTTGACGTTAGCGCTGACGTTAGCCGTAACGTTAGCGCTGACGTTAGCGGTGACGTTAGCTCTGACGTTAGTGTTGACGTTAGCGCTGACGTTAGGCTCATTAGCAACCATACTCTCGCAGTTTTTTAGCACGAAACACATTCTAGTTTGGTTTGTCATCCTGTCTACCTGACATGATACTCCCATAGGTCATGGCCCTCACATTGTATACCCATTTCAGGCCACAACCCCTATATTATAATCATATAAGAGCCCGTGCCTCCTCCTGAGGTCATTGCCATCGGCGTCCGGACCCCCTTCATCATATCCCTATTAAGGGAAACGCCCCTCATGAATTCCAAGCGTCTGATTGGTTGCTGGGTGTCTCAGAGCCACTCTCTCTCAGTAATGTCCCAGATAGCACTCTTAACCCCTATCACTCCAGTACACATCTGAGCTTCCCGATAATACATTCCAAGCAACTTGTTTTCTAACTCTCTTCTCACTGTCTTTCTGTCTCGATCTCCCCATTACTCCTGTCTCTCCGTCTTTCAATCTCACACTCTTCACACTCTCTCTCTCCCTCCCATGGTCCTCCTCTCTCTACCTCACTTTCTCTATATGCATCTGTGTCTCTCTGCCTCTCTGTTGACCCCTCTCTAAAAGCTACTCAGAAATCAAGGGCGAGAGAGTCCCTCTCTCGCTCCTTTCTCTCGTCCCCTCTATCTTCTTTTCCGGTATTCTGACTGCGTATCGTCTCGCCATCATTCACGCGCTGCCACTAATCCCTCACGAGAGGAGGGGAAAAAGGGTGAGATGGAGGAGAGTGAGAGAGAAGGGTGGGGGGAGGGGGGAGAGAGAGGAGAGGGGAGAGGGTGGGAGAGGGGAAAGTGGGATTGGGAGAATGGGGGATGCAAAGAGAGGGTGGATGGAGAATGAGTGTGGGGGCGGGGGGGATGAGAGTATATGAGCTGGGGATCGAGGGAGGGAAAACTAAAAAGGAAAACCACAGCCAGAGCGAGCGATGGAAGGACTGGAGCCAAAAGATGTGACAGTGTGTATCTGCATTCAGAAGGAGAGTTGGGATTGAACGAGAGATGAATGCTCAATATTGGAGGGAGGGGGGTTGAGGGAAGGGGTTGGGAGGACACACCATTATAAGTTTGCGTTTTAGTCTGAAGGTGCGTCGGGCGGGGGGTGGGGCTGAGATGATGTACCTGCCGCACTCAGGGTGAGTTAAGCTCAAAAGGTGTGCAGTCATCTTGGCCTATTAAGGAACCCCGCGGCAGCAGCTCCCGTCACCCCCTCCCCGCTGCCTGTGCCCCCTCCCAGCCCCCCCACCTGTCTCTGAGCTGACAGCCCAAGCCGCGCTCTGCTCTCAGATCACAGCCCGGCGGAGGGTAACGACGACGAGGGGGGGGAGGCAGGGCGGGGGGAGGCAGGGCGGGGGAGGATGACGGAACGCCGGCGCATTAGAACGGGTCAGACCCGCTTGGGGTTCTCTCGACATCTCTTAAAAATCCCTCTCTGACAGCATTGTCAGTCCACGTCGGCGGCGATTGTCTGGGAATAATCTCTTGGCACGTCGCGGCGGTTAATAGCCCCGCGTTACACCAGGAGCTGTCGACTCCCAAGAACCGGCGGCGGCCACTTAAGAAATCATACCGTATTTTTGCATAGTTTTTCTGCAGTTTGCCACTGACATAATAATGTTATAATGGAGCAAAATGGCAATTAAAAGACGTTCTCTTTGCCCAGCTGGCAGCTTGACAAATTAATTCTAATATAGTTAATGACTGCCTGAGACAATCTGGATTTTTAACTTCAACACGGGTCACAGACTCTGTGGTTTTTATATGAACATAGAGAGAGATGGAGAGGGGAGAGAGATGCACTACCTCTGTCTTGGTTGTCATGGCGACCGGTGAAGACTGTTCCTTACCAACGGACCACTTAAGCCAACTATTCGTTAATGTCTTTGTTTACTTCAAGTGTTTTATTCAGAGAATAGTCAATGAACTGTGTGTGTGTTTGTGTGTGGAAGGCCTGTGTCCCAGACAGATTCCAAGGGCAGCTCGGGGATCAGCCCAGGTGCTCAACCTGTGACGTCACACATGGCGAACGCCAGCTTGACCACTGACATGAGCCATTCCAACAGCTCTCCCAATTATGGGAACCACTTCACAAACTGAAAGAGATGACCGATCGACCAATGTACCTGGGAATATATCGCACCATGCAAACACTCTTGCATTTTTGTTTGTCCCTTAACTACTCCCTCGGCTCGTAGTCACAGAGTGTGGCAGAGTTTTGTCAGAGTTGTGAAAGTTTAATTGTGAGTGTAAGTGTGTGTGTGTGTGTGTGTGTGTGTGTGTGTGTGTGTGTGTGTGTGTGTGTGTGTGTGTGTGTGTGTGTGTGTGTGTGTGTGTGTGTGTGTGTGTGTGTGTGTGTGTGTGTGTGTGTGTGGCGGGTGGGGGGGGGGGGGGCAGGTGAGGTGGTTGGAAGGTCGGTACTCAGGTTGTGGGCTCTGGCTCCTTGGCAGACGAAGCCCCCGGTGCTGTCATCGGACTCATGCAGGACCCCGACCTCCCTTTGCTCTGAACATGACACGGGGGGATGGCTGTTGCTGTAGCCGGGTGTCAGTTTAACTGCTCAGCTTGTCATGTCTGTCATGCCCCGGAGACACACCGGCCGCTGGTCACAGTGCACGCTAACAGACTCCCAACAGTTGAAGCCATTTTGACATTTATTTATTTATTATGGGTATGAACTTATTTTATTGAGAACTTGCCAGGGAAGGACGTCACCCTAAATGCAGGTAATAGAACATCTTTTGTCGTTCACAGTCATGAAGCTCTGCCAACGGAATTATCTGAGGCTCGCAAACTACATGTGAGCATTCCTGTGATTAGATGACAAGCAACTTTTTTTCCTTATTTTTGGATCTTATTTTGAACGTAGCATATTTTGCAAGGAAAGGACTCTGTAATTCAGTTGTTGAATCTAAAGTATTAATACACTTCATCTGTGTTGCACCTTTCGTACAAGACAATGCAGCAGAGTGCTAAGGCCTACAAAAGAGAAAAGGCACAAAATAATGACAGAGAAAAAATGTGTTGGGTGAGAAACAAACCAACTGAATAAAAACCTAGGATTGTTCTCGACTAATCTCCAAGATGAATTAAACAACAGGATGTCTGTAAATATAACCCATATCTGTTGGTACCACTCCCCTCTTCAGAGGATATTGGTCACATACGTCAAGCTGCTTTGTGCCAAAATAAAATGTTGACATTAGTTATGTTCTCTCTCGTTATGTAAAATGCAACATTTTTAGATTGTTTTGGCATTCAATGGCCTTTCAATACAATTTTGCTAGAAATTCCATTTCACAATCCTGGGTCAGTGAATGTTTATTCTATGTACATGTTATTTATTTTTATCTTTGCATGGTGACGGTATCGGTGTGCCACCACTGAAACCATGCTGCATGCATGGTGCTAGAGTCATTGCCTGCGTTGTGTAGTCCACTGAGCTGTTATTGTAAGCGTTCTTTTTTATAACCGATGGTGATGTTACTATGTGCTTTCAACTTTCAACGTTGATGTTATTTTTGTTTGAGTGACCCATTGACAATGTATTTTTCTTCTATGAGACAGACTAGGTTGTGTTTTTGCTTTGCTTCCACCAAAAGTCTGTTCCAAATTGTCCTTTTGAAAAATTAATTTTGTTTGACAAGATAATCATGATCAAGCCCTGCAGGGAAAAAAAAAAAAAAGTTTTGTGCTCATTACTTTTTTTACGAGATATAGTTCTGTTTCTAAGATATACGTGTTGGATCTGTGGGCTGTAGGTCTGAGGAGGTCTGAGGAGGCTTTCAGCTCAGAATCTCAGAAGTTGGTTGCAAACTGAGACATATCGAATATGGCACATTTGCTGAGGCATTAGGAGTGTCTTCCTGCAGGTCTAGACCACCCAAAATGACCCAAACCCTGATTTTATTGCATGTCCTTGACGCCCTCTTCCATATAAAAGTGACCCCAAGTCTCTAGCATACTCCCATGTGTCCTTGACCCATTGCTCAACTACTTCTTACATAACTTCCTGTGTTTTGAGAGCCTCCTAACTGATTCTTCTAGTATACCTTAATACACTGATTCATACAAAGGGGACGAGATGTCTCTATCTTACTCCCAAGTCATTCTGTGCCCCAGTGAATGGTTTGTTTGCATCACTTCCTGTAGGTCAACAAACCCCACGTTCATAATTGAAGAGGCTTTTTGAAAGTCTTTTGTCTGCCTTTTACTTAATTTATTCATTCAAACTTCAAAAACCTTTAAAGCGTTGATCCTTTGTCTTCATTACCTTTTTTAATAAAATGTCAATGTAAGATACATTTTGGGATTTGTTGGCAGGGGCAAGGTGGACATAAACTTCTGTGTTGCCCCCCAAAAAACACGTCAGCCTGGTCCGAAAAAAGAAGAGAGAATGTAATTCTATAGTTTCTTGAGGATGTAAGATTGTTTGACCATCATCAAACAATCAAAATGTTCATGATTATCTTGGATTTCTTTACTTAATTTACTTCCAGGTTGCCCAAAAGAATAACAACAAATGTAATTCCTGGGACACTCAGGAATCTATGTTTTAATTAAAAGTTCAGTGACATTTAATAACACGAAACATAACCGCTCAGACGAATGCACAATGCAAACGCAATAATTCAAACAACATGTAAGCTTTGTGGTTTCAGGTGAAGGAGTTTCCATATCAATCAATATGTCAATGATAGAAGCTTTGACTTAACTAACAAACTAAACATCCTATGCATTCATAGAGCGAAGATTATGTAAATAAAATGCACCTTTCACGCTAGAAATGTTATCAAAACGTACTTGAATGCATAAACTATCCTAAAATGTAGAATTCTCCTGAGACTAGATGTCAATTATTTTGTTTGGGCCGACAGAGACTTGACATCTTTAAATGAGTGCTGTTGTTTTGACCACACCATGGTCAAAACAGTGTTGAGTGTTTAGCTGTACCAGCTAACACTCATTTTGGGTCATATCGACATTCAACCTATTTTGTGATTTACGTTGGAGATCACGTTGGATTGTGCATGGCAGTAAGAAGCAAAGATGAGGCAGATTTCAGGCTACACTACTAGGAAGGACAACCCAAATATTGGGCAAAAACACATAGGGCAGTAATAACTTTAAATACATTAAATAAAATCAACAGAGATGCAAGTCTGATGTACATTTTATTATTAAAATAAAATGATATGCTCCTAGATTGAATCAACTGCAGTTGGATTCTCACTGTCCGCAGCCTCGCTGGTTACTGAGCTCAACTCTTATCTGCTACTCAATGACTTGTATACAAATGATCTATAGTTATTTAGATTAAAGTGTCCTCTAAATGAAATTGTACTAAAATGGTGAATCTGTTTTTCTTTGTCTTTTATCAAAGTATTTGTGTGTGTGTTTCTATGTTTGTGTGTGTTGATTTGTTTGTTTGACCGTGTCATTGTTTGAGTGTGTGTGTGTGTGTGTGTGTGTGTGTGTGTGTGTGTGTGTGTGCATTTGCGGGTGCGTCGTGTGCATGCACTGTATGGGTTCTATAAGCGTCAAGCGTATTTTATTGTTGTTTCAACGCAATAACCTGGAGGCATGAGTAACTAGATTGTGGAGTGGTTGCTATGCGGGGGACGCGGGCGTGTTCACAGGTTTCCGTCCGGACAGTTGGTTATTTAGTAGCTGGAGCGCTTGGGCTGCAGAGAGAAGCTGCTTTATATTTCTGCCCTCAGCCTATCTGTGCGTGCATGCCCAACCTTCCCCAACCCTATTATGCAGAATGGGTTTTTAATGGCACTATTGGTGTGGTAGGAGGAGAGAGGAATTAACTAGTCACCTGAGGTGTATTGAATTCTTGTTTGTATTTTGTATACTGCAGAGGTTTCACTTCTTAATGAAGAAAACATCCATCCATACTTGCGCTCCTTGAACACAAAAAAACCCAACTGGCTCACTTGGATGTGAGTTTACTTTTCCAAGTATACTTTCGGTTCTCATGATTTCCACGTCATGCAATTAGGGATTTTCCACTCCAAGAAAGAATAATGTGTTCATTCAAAATTCAATTGACAGTTTCGTGCAGAGCACTACTTCAGCTTCACAGATAGGAAGGAGCCTGATAGAGGAAGAGGTGGAGAGACGAGAGGGTGGAGTGGGTGAAGAGAGATCCACACCTGTCTTTATTAGGGTGATCATTTCACAAGTAACACACTTTTCACTTGGTTTGGCAAATCCACCTGTCACTTTGGCTTGGCACACACAAACACACGCACACACACACACACACGCACACACACACACACACACACACACACGCACCACGCACACGCACACGCACGACACACGCACGCACGCCACGCACGCACGCCACGCACGCACGCACGCACCACACACACAACACACACACACACACACACACACACACACACACACACCAGCACACACACCACACACACACACACACACACACACACACACACACACAGACACTATGTTAAAACCTGCCAAGCTAATTACACTAATTATAAAGCCATGACATTCTCTTCTCTGTTGTGTGAAATACAAAAGGGATATGAAGGAGTGAAGGCATTGCTTTTTCTCTTACATAACTAATTATACGTCTCCTTTCGTTTCATAGATGCATAAGATGAAAAGGTGTTTTCAAGGCTTGAGACTGAGTTCCCCCCTCATCATTTTGTGAGTGTCCCTGCAGCAGAAGCCATTGGCTCCTCAATGAAAGAACCCTACCTTGCCTTTTTGAATGGGATCCAATGTTCAGTAACCATAAGCCATTACCAGCCCATAGGAGGGTTTCCCATGTCATGCACATTCCAAGCAGCCATCTTAGTACTTTTTCTGGTCAATCAATGTCAACGCCTTGTGGCAAGATGGGGACCTTTTAAATAACAAACCTTACGATGATGTCTCTCTTGGGTTTGTCAAAGGGAAGGTCTCAGAGTTCCCAGGAAATACAGACCCCACGAGTGACTTTTAGTAGGTGAGCAAAACGCCAGCAAAACGCCAGCAGTTTCTGTCTGCATTTGGGAGCACAATTAATTTTTAACCTTTTAGCCTTGATAGGTAGAATTGTATGTCATTACCATTCTTCTCAATGAAGAAAGCTAGGTTAGTTGATGTATCATATGATGATTAGTAAAGGTAAAGGTATTAAACATTTTACACTTTCGCTTGTTAAAAAAGTATTACGGTATTAAAATTGAGCACCTGGAAAATATGCATATGGGTAAAGCATTTAGATACAACGCAGATAAAAAAGTAAATACAGCTGCCAACTACAAACCAAACTAGAGAACAACCCATTAAAACATTTGTATAAATCATGAAAATGTTACTTGCTGGCCACTAACTTGTCCCTCCCGTTACCCACTTCACTCCCCTCTGTAACGGGTCAAGGCACGTGGCACCCACAGCACCCTGCTGAGTGCTGAGGGAGGGGAAAAAAC
>OLKM01001491.1:105000-125000 GCA_900291075.1 Melanogrammus aeglefinus
ACAAATAATGTCATTTGCATTTTTGTACGTGGTAATATGTCTTACATGGCCCTGAAACAGGTGTAAAATCCTACGCTGTATGTCAAACTGTCTTTTCCCAGGCTCTTCGACCTTGATTTGTGGAGGTCTGTCTGGGGAGCAGTTGATGTTGATAGCTACGTCTGAGAGAGGTTAAGCTTCTCGGACACTTAAAGTATAACCTTAAGGTGTGTGTGTGTTTGGAGCTCCGTCTGGGCAGCAGTTAATTTAGATGTCCCTGTCCGAAAGTGTGTTAATCTTCTCGGACACGTATAGTAGAATTGGAATGGAGTGTGTCACATTTTATATACAACAGTAATATCCTAAAAAAACGTTCACCCATGGTCGTAACCATGGAGATATTAAGTCCCCCCCCCTCCTTCCTAGAACTCTTTTCAAATCCCATAGTGCCCGAATTTGAGCTGAAACATGGATTTCACTTACGCTTTAAAAGCCCTCAAAACTTCCACCAAAAGAGGTGTCGTATCGTTGCCAGTGGGTTCTATGTATTGAATGACTCATAAAGACCCAACTTCTTCCCTGAACAACATGCCATATGCAATTTCAAATGAAAGTTGAAGAATCTCATTGTTTTAGCAGTGAAGTTTAAAATGTTACTACAACAACGCAAATCGTTTTGAGAGCTGGGTATTTACCGTGAACCACTGTCGAGTACAAATGGCGGTTTCCGTTAAAGGGCAACAACGGCGTGAGACAATGGTTCTGCTAGTCATTGGGCCATGCGGCAGCTCATTTCAAAGACTGGGGGGATTAACTGTGGAGGCGTAGTTAAACCAGAAGCCCCTCGGAGGACCCTAGCTGGCTAATATCCCCTGGTGGTAAAAATGTTTTTTTTTAATTTGACAGATGCTGCACTGATTGCATTGGAGGTTTTCGTGCAAAAGGAAGGGTGGCTTCATGGATGAATTAGCTAAGAAAATTATGGGCTAAGCGGCACTAATGGCGTTTAAGGGTTTGGACTGCTGGATGAACCCCTTTGGGAATAAGTAGGAGGTCTAAGGACAGGACACACTGCTCAGCTGTGATGGCCTTCCATAAGGGTCCTTTCTGAGTTGTTATGGTCGTCCCGTGTTCACGTGGTTCCCTCTGGGTGCTCTGGTTTCCTCCTACACCACAACAAAACATACATAGCATCCCTGCCCATGAACAAGGCCAGGGCCCCAGACCTGGAGGGGTCTGACCTGGAGGGGGTCCCGGGCCACGCCCTGCCCTCTGCTCCTAGCTACTAGCAGAGGAGGCTTTAATCGCAGAGGATCAATTTCCCACTGGGGATTAACAAAGAGTATACAAATTCAAATAAATGAAAACTGATGAACAGTTTATTATGAACAGTGTCTAAAACAAATATGGCCCTCACCCCAGCCATGGTCAAACGGTGAACAGATCAAATGCAGCAGGTCCGACAGATAGGAGTGAGGTAACATTTCAAAGGCTAATGAAATATTTTCCCATCCCAGTGCGGGGCTACCCGTTCACCACTTCTTACCTTTGTCGGCTTCTTTTCACAAGCAATCCCCAGTGCCGAGGGATTCAACAAGCCCCACAAAATAATTAAAATTCAACCAAATGATGAAACACTTGGCAGGAAACGTCCTTGAGGGGTGGACGGGGCTCCGCTCTGAAAGAAGAGGAGAAACGGCATGCAGAAAGCAACACTGAGCTAACACTAATGCTAAGCTGCTACTCAAGGCTTAAGGGCCTCTTAAATTGGAAAGGCGCTGGCCTAGCGGGAGATGTACCTGTCAAACAAATACCACACGCCTCTGATTCGCCCACTCTACCTCTCTCTCTCTCTCGCTCTCCACTACCCCCATCCCCCCATCTCCAGCTTCCTCCTCCTTTACCCCTAGCTGGCTTGTGAGTCAGATGTGAACGCGGAGAGCAAATGAGAGAGGGAGATATCCGATTGGCCTCTTAATGGCTGTATCTGGCCCTCAGTGGTGTTGGACCACTGGGGAGAGCTTGGGACACTGGAGCTGTGTTCACGAGACATTCTCTCAGTTTCCCCAGCTGGTGGCCATTTGTGGACGGACTCGTCTGAGACGGAACAACAGATGTTCTTATTGTTTATGATGCCCTTTTTAGGTGGTTGTCTTTTGGGCCCAACGGGTTATATATACTGTATGTATATACGTAGGGCTGCAACAACGAATAGATAAAATCGATAAAAATCGATTACTAAAAGCGTTGGCAATGAATTTGGTCATCAATTCGTTGAGTGGCGCGATTAATACGTCCCTCGTAGGCGCGGCACTGTTCACAGCCAGCCGCCGACATGTTGGTTCGTGGTTCATGCACGCCCACAGCGAGCTTTAGTGTGAGCACCCACAGCTTGTATTTTGGTCATATCTTAACACTGGACTGTAGGCCTATATAAAGTGTTGTACCTTCACTGTCTTCGGGTTAAAAAACTCAGTATCCGTCTAGTCCAACCGAAAAGCTGCTGCCTGCTGCAGACGGTAGTGCAGACGGGCTCAGCAACGCGTGCATCAACAGTCATTCAAAGTAGCGGTAGTAATCACACTACCGGACGGTGTAGAAAGTCCCGTCAGTTAAAAATAGTAATCCAGTTTTTTAAATCCATGTTAAAATCGGCAGGATATAGAGCTAGTTAGCTTAAAAAAGTCACTCAGTAATATGATTGATGCGTTCAAATGCAACACACCAAAAAAAGAAATTTAAGATTTGGCGAAAACCTGTTTTCCCAGCAATATAAAATAGATAGTAAAGATGGAATTAAGACCTGTTTAACGTCCTATCTTGAACTATGATCGTCTCATCAGCAATTAAAGCAATAATACAAGTTCTATTTCAAGGAGTCTCGAAATGGTTTCAAAATCAATAAAAAGTAACAATCTTTTATCTGAGACAAATTAAAATGATTTAATTTATTTAACCGTTATTATTTACCGGTTAAAGATCTAATCGGTTGACTGGTTAACCATGGACATCCCTTGTATACTGAATATATATAAATGTATATCAAACATTGTAGTTTTTTTTTGTGTTATCCCAGTTATGTTTTCAATTTTTTTATCATTTAATATTACTTTTAATAGTTCCGGGATGTTGGAGCAATAACCTGCTGTTTTTACACTTCAGTCTGCACTGTGAATCTGAAGTAATGTTCCGTTTTTGAATAAAGATGGCAATTACAAATGTTTCTTTTTTTTTAATCGAAAAAATAATCGACAGATTAATCGATTATTAAAATAACCGTTATTTGCAGCCCTATATATATGCAAGGGATAATGTATAGAACGCCGGTCATTATCGGGAAAATAAGCCCCAGCAGGGCGAACAGGACCCCGACGCGCAGCGGGGGTGTCTTGCTTCGCGCCGAAGCCGAAGCATTGCTTTGCAATGACCAGAGACGTTCTATACATTATCCTGCTAAGCAACCAGACTAATTGCGGATTGATACCAAAGACGTCATTAGAGGCAAAAAATCCTTTGTTTTCCTTGGCAGCGGTCAATTATAAATGGAATACACCGCCGGGAGTTGTGAAGGGCCCATGCAAGTGAACCGAGTGTTTCTCGGCATTGAGAAGACCTGTGTAATAAATATATACAATATATACAGTATGTATGTATACATATATATGTATATATATATATATATATATATATATATATATATATATATATAATACATATATATGTATATATATATATATGATATTATATATATATATATATATATATATATATATATACATACTGTATATATACTTATATATACTGTATATATATGTATAATATATATATATACTGTATATATAGTATATATATATTATATATTATATAGTATATATATATAATATATATACTGTATATATATATATAATACTGTATATATATATATATAATATATATATATATATAGTAGTGTGTGTGTGTGTGTGTGTGTGTGTGTGTGTGTGTGTGTGTGTAATATAAAAAACACATATATATTTATTCTGTGTGGTTGTAATATACTATATTTCTTCGTGACTTTTTAAGGTATTTTCTCTTACAGTAATGTTCGGGAGAGGTTAAGTCATTAAAAGGAACCGTACTTTCCAAACAGTGACTGATGCAGTGTGTCCCTGCATCTCTCCCTACATGACAGCCTGTCAGTGCATCCCGGTTCAGACCTTCTCCCATCCGTCTTGGGAATTGATTTGTTTGGTCCGTCTACGTTTCCTGTTTGGTCCTCTGACACTTCCTGTTAGCATTGATTAACAATGGACTCATGCTAGCTCTCTGCTAAAACGATGTTTGATGCTTTTATTTTTTGCTTAATTATTTAGAGTTACTGTGATGCCTGGCATGCTCGCTCAAGCCTCATACATCATGCAAATACGGTGGTCTGACAAACACAAACACTTTTAGCTTTTTCTTCCCCATTGGCTTTACATTTTTTTTTCATCTTCTCTCTTTGTTAGAAGATAGAAAGTCAAAGGAAAAAGGAGCAAGCCAGTGGTTAAATGGCAGACGTGATGCAGAAAAACCTGGATGATTTGGTTTGTTTGAAGCGGATAATGATGGTTAATTATCAAACTATTTTTAATAAATGTTATTAAGGAGCAGGTAGTGCACCTTAATAATGGATAGCAGCATATAAACATCTGTGAGTCATCTCTAAACACATTGCTGCAGTATCTTTTGTTGTGTGTTTGTCTGTGCCACCATGCAACTCTGCCAGAGAGTAACCCTGTGACTGCTTCAAGACCTGGATTCAGGACCAATTTGACTTGAAACAGATTGAAACGCTGGAGGTGTGGGAAGCACATATGGTGTAAAAAAAAGTGTGTATTCAATTCCCAGGTTGACAGAATATGCTAATATTGGGAAATCCTGATTGGCTTAAACAAGAGTGAGATATTTTTCATGTAACCGTAGGGATGAGGCTAAAGCATGAACAATGCTCTATTTTAATTGGTGCCTCAGTGTGCAAGTTGGTTTACACCACTTAATTCTGCTGTGCCATTTACGATAGGCCCTCTGTTAAAAAGACAGAACTTGATAATGCTGTCACCAAGTAATTAGCAGCGAAGGCATCTGTAGGGAAATGCAGTCAGGTGCAATGCAAACGCTACACCTTTGGTGTGCAGACTCCTTGCTGCCCTGGCTTGTGTCAGTGCAGTGTTGCCCCTAAGTTAGGGTGAGGTCTTTGTGAGATGTGCTTTGTTGATGCGCTCGTGCACGGTAGTGATTTGCATGTGCAGATGTTTGCATGTGCAAGGGTTTTAGTGTGAACAGTCATGCCAGTAGGGATGTGGTGCATGCATTCAGTAATAATTGCTATGAAATAACAAATAGCATGGAAGCACTAAATACAATCTGCAATTTGTAGCCATCCCATAAACTTGGTTTACAAACCTATTGCTTTTACCCTACACAATCAATTATGTAGGCTACTTTCTATTAATCAGTCAATTGTCTTGTTTCTTTTTCAGGTAACACTTTATAATCACAAAATAAGGGTACATTTACCATTAACCTAATGAGTTGATGCAGTGTTAAACATTAACTTACTGTTCATTAACAGTTGATTAACTTAGTAAAAGTGGACTAATGGCGTTCATCTTTACTAATGGTGTTCATGTTAACTTAGGAAAAGTTTTTAATTTGATCATTATTGATGGGGTTAGGTACCCTGACCACTATGCTAATGATGTATAATTATTACTGCATAAACTAATGTAATTAATGGTTAATTAATGTGCCCTCTTTGTAAAATGTTACCCTTTTTCTCTTAATGCTTCCTACATTATGTTCAAACTCATGCATAAGCTAATGCCACTTACAGTATCATCATGCATTTTTAATTCTACAATAGGAAGACACTATTATGCTTTCAGTGCTTTCCTACGATATTTTTTCAATTAAAATGTAACAATTTGAGTGGCGCACGGTAGGGGGCATGTCTGCATACATTATATTTATTAGCATTGTGAATATTTTGGTAACAAAACAATTCGATTTATAATCAATTCATGATTCATTGCACAGGGATTTGTATAAGTTATAAAAAGTAAGGAAACCAATAGCATTGTGGGTGCAAACATCACTAATAATAATGCTTTTTATGTATATATATTTAATAGCTGATTGCAGTGGCATTAATTCAGCAGCATGCTGTCCAACTGCTGGATCTGTGCAGGGGAAACACTTCACATGAATTACAAAAACTTGTCTTTTTCATCTCCCTGGTGGACAGAATCTGCAAGTCTTGGGAAAAATCTCCCCCCATTCTTGCAACGTTGGGTGAAAAGCCAAAAAATAGGGAGCTCTTTCATGTAACCCGTAGGGAGGGGGCTAAAGCATGAACGATGCTTCGATTTTTAATTGGCGCCTCAATGTGCTAGTTAGTTCACAACGCTTCATTCTGCAGCGCCATTAAAGATAGACCCTCCGAAAAGACAGAACTTGATAAGGCTGTCACTAAGAAATTAGCAGCGAAGGCATCTGTCAGGAAATAGCAGACCGGGGCAATTAAAATGGTACACATTTGGTTTGAGGTCACCTTGTTGCCTTAGTTTGTTAGTGGTCATGGAAGGCCCAGTGCAAACTCAAACTTTGATGTCATTTGTGGCCAAAGCCCATTTTGGCTGCTTTAACTATGGCGTTTTTAATACTTTTCTTCTGTTTTGTGTGTGTGTGGGCTTCCTATTTTCCAAAGCTAAACATACATGGATTTGGATTTTTAGTAAGTCATTTCACATTTATAAGTTTAAAAACTAAAGGGTAAACTATGTATTCTGGGATCAAAGTAATTCACGCCACGACAAAATATACAAGAAAAACGGTAGTCAGAATATTTGTTGATTTATTTGTAGAATGTACTACAAAAAAAACCGTAGTCAAAAATTGGAAAGTACAAATTTCATCTACAGTGGAGTTGTGAACATTCCTCAAAGTATGTCAATGGGGAGCATGACTGTAAAACAAATTGCTTCACTTTTTATTCCGCCTTTAGACGAGCGTTTTCGGGAGGAAATCTGCGAGCATGAAGTGTGTGGAATTCGATTGGGTATGCATGTCAGGCGGCTAGGTGGTGCTGTGATACAGTATCACACAACACCGCCATGTCTGAGCGCATGCGTAGAATCTTCCTTTTTCTCTTATCCGCGCCGTGCCGGGAAAACCAAAAAGATCCTTCTCTGTTCAGTAATACTATCTGTACATATCCTGTACATTTTGTGGAAAGACTCCTGTAAGTTAATTAGAGCTTCCAGAGCAGCTTGACGGTCCGACTCATGGAACTAATCCAACATGTTTGTTAATTTCTCTGTACTGGCGCTGCATGTGACGTAAGCGCGTACACAACGTAAGCAGATCAGAGCAGAGTTTTGTCGTCTTGGCAGTGTAGACTGTAAAAGCTACTGCGGGGCGGATTCAAGTTTTCCACTCTGGAGGGCGGTTTCAGATTTTTGTGTTTTAATGCCCAAAAAAAGCTGTCACCGTCTAAAGAAAGGCACCTCCGGTAAAATATTTGGTCGTTTTCACCCGCAAGCGTCCTTGTGTAAATGGGGCCTTAAACATCATTGAGAGCACATCAGACAGAGCTGAACATTTTGATGTAACACCTGTCTATGTCGTAGAAATACTGTGGGAGCAGCAACAGTTTAACAATTTGGAACAGTGGTTGGCCTATGTCTCTACTCTCTGTGTCCCTCCTCTCTCCCTCTCTGTCTCTCCTCTCTCTGTTCCTCCTCTCTGTCTCTCCTCTCTCTGTTCCTCCTCGCTGTCTCTCCTCTCTCTGTTCCTCCTCTCTGTCTCTCCTCTCTGTTCCTTCTCTCTCCCCCCTCTCTCTGTCTCTACTCTCTGTGTCCCTCCGCTCTCTCCCCCTTTCTCTGTCTCCCCTCTCTGTGTCTCTGTTCTGTTTGTCCTCTCTGTTCCTCCTCTCCCCTCTCTCTTTTCCCTCCCTCTGTCTCTGCTCTCTGTCTCTCCTCTTTGTCTCTCCTCTCTGTCTCCCCTCTCTGTTGTCTCACGTCTCTTCTCCCCCTGTCTCTCCTCTCTCTCTGTGTCTCCTCCCTGTTCCTTCTCTCTCTGTTCTTCCTCACTGTCTCTCCTCTCTCGGTACCTCCTTGCTGTCTCTCCTCTCTCTGTCTCTCCTCTCTGTCTCTCCTCTCTCTGTCTCTCCTCTCTCTGTCTCTCCTCTCTCTGTCTCCTCTCTGTCTCTCCTCTTTCCCCCCTATCTCTCTCCCCCTCTCTCAGTCTCTCCTCTCTGTTCCTTCTCTCTCTGTCTCTCCTCTCTCTGTCTCTCCTCTCTCCCCCTCTCTCTGTCTCTCCTCTCTGCTCCTTCTCTCTCTGTTCTTCATCTCAGTTTGGCCTCTCTGTCTCTCTCTCTCCGTCTCTCCTCTCTCTCTCTCCTCTCTCCGTCTCTCCTCTCTAATAATAATAATAATAATACATTTTATTTGGAAGCGCTTTTCAGTCACTCAAAGACACTTTAAAGGCGAAGATGAAAAATAAATAATTAAAATACATTTAAAAACACAGAAACACAGAAGAAAACGCAGAAGTAGATACATTGTAAATAAAACAGCACAATACAACAGTCAGACAGAACAAAAACAAAAGTAGGGAAGGTAGTGGTTAAGAATTATAGGCAGAATGGAACAGGTGTGTTTTGAGTAGTGATTTGAATAGTATGAGGTCATTGCAGTCACGGATGTGTTTGGGGAGGGAATTCCAGAGGGTAGGGGCAGCAATGGAGAAGGCTCTGTCTCCCCAGGTTCTGTGCTTGGTTTTAGGGACAGTCAGGAGGTTGGCATCAGAGGAGCGGAGGTGACGGGGAGGGGTGTAGTGGTGGAGCAGGTCAGTGAGGTAGGAGGGGGCCTGGTTGTGGAGGGCTTTGTGGGTGAGAAGGAGGAGTTTGGATTGAATACGCTGAGGGACGGAGAGCCAGTGGAGGTTCTGGAGGACAGGGGTGATATGAGCGCGTGAACGGGTGTGAGTGAGAAGACGGGCGGCGCAGAGTTTTGAATGTATTGGAGCTTATGGAGGAGTTTGGAGGTTGTATCATAGAAAATGCTGTTGCAGTAGTCGAGGCGGGATGTAATGAAGGCGTGGATCAGGGTTTCGGCGGCAGTGAAAGATAGTGACGGGCGGAGGCGGGAGATGTTTTTGAGGTGAAAGAAGGCTGTTTTGGTGACTTGTTTGATGTGATGGTTGAAGCTGAGGTTATTGTCGAAGATGATACCAAGGTTGCGGCAGAGGGGGGAGGGGGACAGTGTGGAGTTGTTGACAGTGAGGTGGAAATCTTGAGCTGTTTGGGTGAGGGAATTTGGACCAATGAGGATCATATCAGATTTGTCGTAGTTCAGTTGTAAAAAGTTTTCTTGCATCCAGGTTTTAATTTCCGAAAGGCAGTTTGACAGGATGGAGTGGGTTACAGGGGTGATGGATTTTGTTGAAATGTATAGTTGGATGTCGTCAGCGTAGCAGTGGAAGTGGATACCAGGGCGACGGATGATTTGATCAAGGGGGAGGAGGTAGACGATGAAGAGGAGAGGACCAAGCACAGAACCCTGGGGGACGCCTTGGGACAGGGGAGCAGTTGTGGAGGAGCAGTTGTTGACATAGATGAACTGTTTTCTGTCAGTGAGGTCGGAGTGTAACCAGGTGAGGGCAGTGTCGGTGATGTTGAGAAGGGATTTCAGGCGGGAGAGTAGGATGGAATGGTTGATGGTGTCGAAGGCGGCGGAGAGATCAAGGAGGATGAGAATGGAGAGTAGGCCGGAGTCGGAGGAGAGAAGGAGGTCATTTGTGATTTTGAGGAGGGCGGTTTCGGTGCTGTGTTGGGTGCGGAATCCAGATTGAAATTGTTCAAAGAGGTCATTATTGTTGAGGTGGGATTTGATTTGAGAGGCAACAACGCGTTCCAGTATTTTTGACCGAAATGGGAGGTTTGAAATGGGCCGGAAATTGTTCATGATGTCAGGGTTTAGACTGGGTTTTTTGATGATGGAGGCGACAGAAGCTAGTTTGAGTGAAGGGGGAACGGAGGGAAAGCTGAGGGAGGAGTTGATGATTTTGCAAATAAGTGGGGCGATGGTGGGGAAACAGTACTTAACAAGAGAGGATGGGATGGGATCTGATGTGCAGGTGTAAGTTTTCATGGTTGAGATGATTCTGGATAGGTCGGCCGGGGAGGTAAGTGTGAATTTGGAAATGGGTATGGAGGTAAGAGGGGTGGATGGGAGTGCGGAGGGTAGAGGGGTGGGGGAGGCAGCTAGCGAACTGTAGATTGTATCAAATTTGGTTTGGAAGAATGAGAGGAAAGAATTGCATTTGTCTACGGTAAAGGAGTTTGAGATGTTGTCAATGGGGTTTAGAAGTTTGTTAACAGTGGAAAAGAGAGCCTTGTGGTTTTTTGAGCCGGTGTGAATGAGGTTTGAGTAGTATGCGGAGCGGGCAGTGTTGAGGGTGGCTTTGTACTGTAGAAGGTGATCTGTGTAGGCTTGGAGATGGACTATTAAACTGTTTTTTTTATGGAGACGTTCGAGCTGGCGCTTGCGGGTTTTCATGTGGCGGAGATCAGGGGTGTACCAGGGGGCAGAGTATGTAAATGTTACAGATTTGGATTTGATGGGAGCCAGTTGATCAAGACAGGAGGAGAGAGATTTGTTGTAGTAATTAACGAGGTCATCGGGGTCAGTGGACAGCGGGGGAGGGGAGGGGGACAGAATGGTAGAAAGAAAGGCTGAGATGTCTTGGTGGGAGATGGATTTGAGGTTTCTGAAGGATATTGTGCGTTTGATCTTAGGGAGGGGGGTGGGGAGATGGATGTCCATGGTGATAGCCAAGTGATCGGAGATGTGGAGGTTGATGCTGGAGAGTTGTTGAAATGTGAGCCCGGTAGAGCAAACCAAGTCCAGGGTGTGGCCATGATTGTGTGTGGGGAAGTTGACATGTTGAGTGAAATTGAGGCAGTCCAGTAGTTCCAGAAATTCAGAGGCATGTTTGCAGTTTTTATTGTCAATATGGAAGTTGAAGTCGCCGAGGAGAAGAACTGAGGGTGAGGTGGATGTGAGCTGTGTGACAAGGTCAGAGAAGTCAGAGAGAAAGGATGGGTTGTACTTGGGGGGGCGATAAATGACTGCAATGACCAGGGGGGCGGGACCAGAGAGTTTGAAAGCAATATTTTCGCAAGATAGAACGGGAGGGGTGGGTATGGTTTTGTATGTGTTTTTATGGATTGAAGCACACCACCACCTCTTCCGGTGTGACGGGGGAGATCAATGTATGTGTTTCCAGAGGGGGTGGCTTGATTGAGTGTGAAATAGTCCAGATGTTTGTGCCATGTTTCGGTAATGCAGAGAAAGTCCAGGTTATTATCGGTGATGAATTCGTTTAAAATGAGTGCCTTGTTGTTGAGTGAACGGATGTTTAGTAGAGCCAGTTTAAGGGAATGCTGCTGTGAGATTGGCTGTGAGGAGTGGGGGAGTGGGCGGAGGTTGGATTTGGACCGTTTTGAATGTTTTGATGGGGTTTATTCTTGTTGACAGAGTTGAGCCAGTTGGGGCAGAGGGGTCTGACTGAGATTATGGGTTGAATGGGGAAAGCAGCAGCAGGAGGGGACAGTGATGGCTGGGGCCTGTAGGGGGAGCTACTGCGTATGTACGAGATATTAGAGTGAGAGGACCCGGGGGAAGAAGAAGCAGTATGCAGTGTGGGAGGTGGCCTGTTGGGTGTACCTGTAGTGGTGTAAGGGCTGAGGTGCACATGGGTCAAGGGGATCTAGTCAGTCGTGTGCGGAAGAATCACCAGCTCGCTGTGGTGTACCCAGGGCCGCAAGTTTTACAACGGACTTAGTGTTCTCGGCGAGTTTGAACGTGCCTACACTGCTGGGGTGAATTCCATCATGATGGTATAAAAAGACACTCCCAGAAGAGGTCAAAATTGTCGATAAACTCTACACCATGGGCCCTACATGTAGATTGTAGCCAAGTACACAGCCCAAAGGCACGGCTGAACTTCATGTCGCCACGACGGAAAGGGGGAGTTGGTCCGGAGATAAACACGGATCTGCCGCAACGCTTTAAAAAGTTAATAAGTTCGGTAAAAAGGGCTTTGAATTGCTCTGAAAGCAATTGAGCTACGTCGTTGGTACCCACGTGGACAATGATTCTGCTTATAGATATCGGAAGGGAGGGGAGAATGTTCAGCAGCTTTTTTATAATAACAGTGATAGTAGCCCCAGGGAGAGAGTGTGTGATCGCGTTAAAGTAGCGCACTTTCTTGATTATTGAGTCACCGATGATCAGTGTAGATGGGGGGAAAAGTGGAGGAGGAGAGCTGTTTGCCGGAGGATGAACCGACCCAGAGCCCCTGGACTGAGGCCCCCTATGAGGACATGGTTCTGATCTGGATGTGGGGTCCTCTTCAGCAGTCAATGGGCCAGGTGGACTCCCGACCTCCCGATGACTGCCTCCTTCAGAAGCTGCCGACGAGCGGAAGATGCTCCCTGCCGTCTACACTCAGCAGCCGGAGCCTGGAGTGGAGTCGGAGCCGGCGCCCGGAATGGAGCCGGGGCCGAAGCCTGGAGTGGAGCATGGAGTGGAGTCGGAGCCCGAGCCTGGAATGGAGCCGGGGCCGGGGATGGGGCGACAGCCAGGCGGCGAGACGGGGCCGGTGGAGGGCCCGAGGCCCGCGGATCAGCGTTCGTCCCCGGCCGATGGATGGCCTGGTCGGGGAAGTCGACGTCCCTTGAGCTAGTAACCGGATACTCCAGTGGAGTAAAGCGGTTGAAGAGGTCCAGGATGGGTGATTTACGCATCTCAGCTGTTTGCATTGGCTGCCCACGGATCTGTACTACGGACCATGATGACTGTGGTGTGGAGCACTTGGGCCGCGTTCAGACTGCCAGCCAAAATCCGATTTTTAGCCCATCCAGATTGGAACCGGATGACTCTTTTGAAGTCTAAACAGTCCCATGTCACGACCTCACCACCCTCTACACCACTCTCATCAGGCCGTGTCTCGAATATAGCTCAGTGCTCTTCGTAGGTTGCTCAAAAAAAACAAAACAGGCAGAGCTAGAGCGGGTTCAGACACGTGCCTGTAAAATCATCAGAAGGAGAGCTGGCAACATCTCACAACCCCTACCACCACTCCAGACCAGGAGGGAGGAGGCTGCAGTGAAGTTGGTCAGGGACATGCACGACGAGAAACACCCTCTGCATGACCTGCTACCTCCAACACGGAGGCCAACTGCACAGCTAAGACGCTGAGGACCCAGCACAAGCTGGCTGAACCGATGGCCAAGACCAGCAGGCTAAGAAACTCAACCCTGCACACTGCAGTCAGGTTATACAATAGTGGCTACAAATGATAGCTAACTGTCTTTGCTCACTGCCCTGAAATATTTTTCTTTTAACTCTGAAATTATTTGTTTGTTTGTATGTAGCTTCTTTTTAAATGTTTTTGTAAAGTTCTGCAGATTTTCAGTGGAGCCCTGGCTCCACTGCAAGCATGAATTAAATAAAATCAATCAATCAAAAAATCAGATTTTTGCGAAACGGATCGAAACCACCTCCGGGAGGTGGTTTCAGATCGCATTTGGACAGATGCGTCTCAGTCTGAACAGCTCCAAACACTCAGATCGGTTTTTACTGTCCGTGACGTCACTCTACGCGACGCCAGACCTGACCCAATGCGCCAAACCACCCGCCTCAGTCCTTGGACAGAGGAAGAAACAAGATGCCTCATTAATCTGTGGGGAGATGGGTCCGTTCAAGCGAAGCTTGAGGGCATGTATCGGAATAAGTCGATTTATGAAAGTCTTTCGAGTTCTTTGATCCATCTTGTTTGTTATTGTTTTTCTCGTCCGCTATTACATGACGTCACATGACTACCAATACACGCGCTGGATGACGCCTCCGCTCCGACGTCGTTGCTACAGCAACCTGTCAGATGGGTCAATAATGTGGCCCAGTCTGAACAGAGCCAAATGCGATTTGGACACTTGCTAAAACAGTGTGGACAGTCAGCCCTAAAAATCGGATATGAGAAGGAATCAGATTTGAATCAGATTTGCCTGCAGTCTGAACGCGGCCTTGGACGGATCCCAGGCGACCGTGTCCTGGAGGGAGGACGTGAAGGCAGCCAGCCTCTTGGATTGCCCGGCGGCAACGTTTATGAAGCCGGACAGGAGGGATTCTTTGGTTCGGAGCTTATCGGTAAGTTTGTGAATTTCCTTTTTTAGGTCGGTGATTTGCTTAGTGGCTTGGCTAAGAAGTATAGAGTCCTCGGGTGTTGTCATGCTGAGTATTTATCTTGAGTTAGCACCTTTTCTGCAAGAGGAATGCTACCAGGAATGCTGCTACTAGGATGACAATGGTCATCTAAAGTCAAAGTAATTGTTTGTCATCTCTGTCTCTCCTCTCTCTGTTCCTCCTCCCTCCCCCTCTCTCTCTCTCCCCCTCTCTCTCCTCTCTCCCCCCTCTCTCGCTCTCCTCTCTCTCCCCCTCTCTCTGTCTCCTCTCTCCCCCCTCTCTCTGTCTCTCCTCTCTCTACTCCTTCTCTCTCTGTTTGTCATCTCTGTTTGGCCTCTCTCTGTTCCTCTGCTCTCTGGGCTCTGTCCTTCCTGCATTACTGCCTGTCTACAAAAAAAAGTTTGAAATGAAGAAACGAGGGCTACAGAATTTTGTCAGTGTCACTTTAATAATCAGAGATAATTTAACATTACTTTTTTCCTGGCATCGTCAGTAGGAGGCTTGCTTTTTTGAGGTTTTATAAATCTTCATATATTGATGGCTGCTGCAAGAGACGGTGTGATTGGTCTCATATACTTTGTCAGATACCGTAAATAATGATAATCCAGCTCAATTTTGAATGAACTACTGGTAAAACAAGATCTCTCCACTGTAGCACCTTTTAAAGTTGTGTTTACACTATTTGAAGGCACAGAGGCTAGTTAGAGGTGCATAAGCACTATTTTAAAAATGTAAGGCTTGTTTAAACACAGTTAACATGCATTTAGCCTACAGAGTATGACACTAAAGTAGTGTTTTGACGGATTTATCATACATAAGGAGCAATTTATTTAACAAATAAATATTGATTACAGCGCCTCTAACCAGTTTTCAATCTGCTGTAGAATAGTCTTTTACTGGCCTTTCATGCAGCGCGACATTGAAGACTACGTCATCCGCTATTAAGCAAAAGCGACTAGGGATGGGCATTTCGAGTAATTTTCTAACCGAGTACCCGAACCTGGTCCTAATCGAGTACCCGAATAATAAAATATAAACCCGGCATCGAGAGTTGGGTCTGTCTGCGTCCTGCAAGACGGAGGCATAACTTGTAGTAGGAGGCGTAACTTGTAGTCGGAGGAGGCGTAACTTGCACTAGGAGGCGTAACTTGTAGTCGGAGGCGTAACTTGTAGTCGGAGACGTGTCTAGTACTTTTCTAAATCACGGAAGTGATCTGTATGTAGCAGACAGTGGTGCGCGGGTACATAAATGACCGGTAATAAATGACGGGTAAATTTACTTACCGTCATGAATATCGGAAGACCCGACTTCAATGAAGATCTCGTGTGAACCGTGATTTACAACGCTTTTTGTTTACCGCGAAAAGAGAAAAATCTCGCGTGGACCGCGATTTAGAAAAGAACAAGTTACGCCTCCTAGTACATGTTACGCCTCCGTCTTGCAGGACGCAGACAGATACTATTGGGCATCGCCGACAATGAAATAATCCTAGGTTACCCGGTTACTAATTCGTAACCGATTAGCAGATTGTCTACTCGGGTACCCGAGTATCCGAGTAACCGTGCACATCCCTAAAAGCGACCTGCTGTTCATGAGAAAGCCCCAATGGGCTCAATCACAACCAGTGCCCCTTTTTAGCTGCTCTCTGTTGACTACATGCACCTCGATCCCAGTAAAGGAGGCTATGAGTACGTCCTTGTTGTAGTAGATCACTTCACCCGTTTTGCTCAGGCCTACCCAACTTGAAATAAGAATGGACGCTTGAATAGAACGCTGCTCCAGATGCTCAGAACGCTCAATGAGGAAAAGAAGGGGAGTGGAAAGACCATCTTCCCAGCATTGTCCACGCCTACAACTGTACAAGACATGAGGCAACGGGCTACTCACCTTTCTTTCTTCTCTTTGGAAGACATCCACAGCTCCCCATCGACCTGATCTTCAACCTTCACCCAGATCGGCAAGCACAGACACGGCAGGAGTATGCCCAGACCTGGGCTTCCCGGATGCAGGAGGCATACCGGATTGCCTCAGAAAACAGGCAGAAGTCCTCTAAGAAAGGGAAGAGGCACTATGACCAAGGTGCCAGGGGTGTTCTGCTGCATCCAAGTGATTGTGTGCTTGTCAGGAACCTGTCTGAGAGAGGTGGCCCAGGAAAACTCAGATCTTACTGGGAGGGGAAAATCCACCGTGTCATCGAAAGGCTAGGAGACGGTCCAGTTTATCATGTCCAAGTAGAAACAGGTGACCGAACTCACCGGGTTCTCCACCGCAACCTCCTCTTGCCTGTCAGTGACTTGCCAGTCAGCCATGAACAATGTGATACTGGTGTGGAGAAGAAGCCACAAAGACAGAGACATCATGTTCAGCCCAGAGAAGCCACCAAGTCAGATTCCAGCACCTCCAGTGATGAGGGAGAGTGCTCATACAACCTCAGGCCTTTGCCTGTGTATGAGAGAAAGGCTGTCAGACACCATTCACCTCAACGTGAATTTCACAGCAAGCTGAGGGCTGTGGCTCCAGCATATCAGCCTTTGAACCAAGCACTGGAGTCTGAGGATGTATGGTAGGCGGAAGCATCTGACCCTTCGATGACAGGAGAGTCAATGCCCGCACCACGAAGCATAGATCTGTCCCCAGCTGTGGAAGGAGAGGAACAACACAGGGATGATGCTGTGGAAGTCCTCAGGATTCTGAGACATATGTTGTACCTGTTCCTCAGCCAGTTAGAGAGGTAGAACAGCAATTGCGGAGGTCCACCAGACCAGTGAAACCCAGAAGCATCTTCACGTATGATCATTCAGGACAACCTTCCTACCAGCCTTGGAGAATGGGAGCAAATGCATTGTACTGTGTCCCGCATCCCATGCTCACCTACCCAGTGTTTCCTGAGATGTGCTACTACCCTCCCCAAGCTGTATGGACATATGGAGGAATTGACAGTGACCTGAACATTGGCATTGACATACAATCTTACTTACATACGACTTACCTGTGACTGATGTTCGGCAGATTCAACTCCTGTTGACACTGATGACCCCTGGGGACTGTTCTTACCTGACCTTTCGACTGTTGACTCCTTATCTGATGACTAACTTGACACAGCGCCACAGATAGTTTAGTTCTAGATGTCAGGAGACAACTTTTAAAGTGGGAGAGAGTGTAACGCGTATAGGAAATGGCTTGAGTTATAAAAACAGTCCCCCCCCAACCATTTCCTGGTTGAGGCGGTTAATTGCAATAGCGGTTAATATTGACCCTATTGTATTATTTTCCTGCCACTAGATAGCACTGTGCACTGTTGACGTAGTGGGTTGCCATGGAGACGTAGCTCGCGTTAATAAACTGTTGATTGCTTGAGCAAGATTGAAAACTGTTGTTCTCCACTTCTTATTACCCACAGGTTTGTCGTATTATATTCCATTGAACTGTGGTTAATCTATCACACAGTCCTATGGGCGGTGTGTTTGTTCATGTTGTGTTTGGGGAGGTGTTATGTGTTTGAAAGTGTGATTTGCAGTGTTTTGGATATAGTTGATAGCGGTTGACGCTGGTGAGCTGACAGAAACCGTTGGTGTCGTCGGTTGGTGTGTTATTTATGATATGGACAATTATTGATGTATTGGTTTATTTGTTTTATTATATTTTACAGTCATGTAGATATGTGATATCTTACTGCCATCTATTTGTATATATATGCTGTTATTTATTTATGATATGGACAATTATTAATGTTTTGTTTTTTTATTGTTTTTATTATATTTTTATATATATTATATTCTAAAGTATTTGACTCAGAAAGGCGTTAATAAACTGTTGATTGCTTGAGCAAGATTGAAAACTGTTGTTCTACACTTCTTATTACCACAGCGCAAACCAGCCTGTGGGCCTTGTACCCCTAGATCTCCCTAGATCTGAGGCCGGTATCACTGGCCATAGATAACTTATGCTTTTCCAGATAAAAAGAATAAAACATTGAACCAAGAAAGCTTATAGAGTGGAAAGAAACCACAAACCATTGCCGTAATGTCGTAAGGGTTGTTTTTCATTTGACATAAGTTTTGTAAAATCATTAAAGGGATATAGAAGCTATCCATTATTTTAGAGATAGACTAGTTGGTGCATCACAGCCCCCACCATCCTGGCAGCCAGTAGTTTCCACAGATGCAATCAATTATTCCCTTATCTAATAGCCCACTAGATAGATAATATGATAAAAAAGTAATGGCGACCCTATATATTAACACGAACACCGAAACACAAAGGGGTGAACAATAGCCAGCCCATCCTACGGGCAGAACTGATTTTGATAGCCAGCTATTAGCTCAACCACGGCTAGCTACAGCTGCAGCAAAGAGATACATGACCTGGGCTGGTGTTCGAACCCCTAACAACGGTTTGGAAGGGAAAAATGAATTATGTTTCCACTTTGCCCCCACAATGTGGTCCCCACATGATGTAGTCATGTGATCGACTGTGACAGTTGTTTTCCTCTGGGCTTCGCCTCAGCCCCGCTGCCTCTGCCCTAACCTGAGCTCGCTTAGTTGTTTGTTTGTTTGCTAATTAGAGACTTATTTCTGACACCTGTGCCAACTTTTTTTCCCTCTGTGGAGTTTGCAAAATGTACAGCTCTCTGCACACAATCGCACAGCTGCACAAGGACAGATAAGCAGCCCACAGATACACAAATACATCAACGCAAACACACATATAACCAATACACAATACATGTTTTGTGAGCGCTCAGACACCCACACACACTTTCAGTTCCAACTCCTTACTCTCAACCCCTCTCTAGCACACACAAACCCACCCTTCCCTAACACACACACACACACACACACACACACACACACACACACACACACACACACACACACACACACACACACACACACACACACACACACACACCTAGCCCCATGTGTGCAATTATCTCTTCCTTAATATTTACCTCCCATTGCACGCAAGCTCTTTGTGACGGGTTGCAGGTAAACACAACACACTCTCACACATGTATGCATACAACAAGTCACGCAGTGCGCCTGTGAATTGCGTGTGAATGGCGTGGAGACCGGCCGTGTCATGTGACAGAACCCCAGTCCCCTGCTGCTTCGTCCGTTTGAAACTAAACTTGTCCCACTGTGGAGTCACAGCAGGAGCCATAGCCCCCCCCCCCCTCCGAACACCCCCACTTCGTCAGAAGATGGGGCTTAAAAGAGCATTGCGTCAGACACTATTGGAGTTGGAGTGTGACTGCATCATACACTCCCCCCCCCCCCCCACACACACGCACACCTCTCACTTCCCCGACGGCACAGCAGATGTATTCACTGTTATTTGTTCTTAAGGGACACTGTGCATAGAAATGTGTGTGTGTGTCTGTGTGTTTGTGTGTGTGTGTGTGTGTGTGTGTGTGTGTGTGTGTGTGTGTGTGTGTGTGTGTGTGTGTGTGTGTGTGTGTGTGTGTGTGTGTGTGTGTGTGTGTGTGTGTGTGTGTGTTTGTGTCTCCCGTCTGGCACTGAGGTGGGGGCGCGGGGGGGTCCTCTGAGACATTGCTCTCTTCCAACGGCAGCCGGCACCACAACAATTAATATGAGGACCATTTGGTTTCTTCACAGACACACAGACAGACAGACAGACAGACAGATGCACAGAGACAGACAGATGCACAGAGACAGACAGATGCACAGAGACAGACAGACAGACAGACAGACAGACAGACAGACAGACAGACAGACAGACAGACAGAC
>OLKM01001491.1:130000-131256 GCA_900291075.1 Melanogrammus aeglefinus
CGGTGTTGCTCTGCCAAAGGCACGTAGTACAGCGACCACCTACGATTTGGGCCATTAATACGCAGGGGTGGAATGAAACAAATGAACCTCATTAAAAGAAAAATATATATGAACATATGTGTTGAACTTAAAAAGTAGAAGGAATTGGAGGGGAAGGGAGCATCGCTCGCCGCGTGTGTGGGGATGCAGCAGATTGCACTATGGCCACATTAGAGATGCCCACCCCGGTACCATCTACTCTCGCTTTGTACCCGCCGAGTACTGGCACAGTGCCTGTGTTTTACTACTGTACGCCCCTGGCTCATGTCCGTACCGCGTATAAATGTGTTGGATCAGCGGATATAATGTTATGCTAATGTTCAGGATCTGCTGATAGTTGCATTTCCACATCCCCTCAGTAGCATTCAAATACTCTCTCTCTCTCTCTGACTCTGTCTCTGTCTCTCTCCCCCTCTCCCTCTCCGTCTCCATCTCTGTCTCTCTCTCTCTCTCTCTCTCTCTCTCCCTCTCCCTCTCCCTCTCCGTCTCCGTCTCTCTCTCTCTCTCTCTCTCTCTCTCTCTCTCTCTCTCTGTCTCTGTCTCTGTCTCTCTCCCTCTCCCTCTGCGTCTCCGTCTCTCTGTCTCCGTCTCCGTCTCCGTCTCCCTCTCTCTCTCTCCTTCTCTCCTTCCCTCTCCCTCTTCCTCTCCTCTCCCTTCTCTCTCTCTCCTCTCTCTTCCTCCTCATTTTCTCTCTATCTCTCTCTCTCTCTGACCCTTAGCTGGTTGTTACTGTCCTGCAGGCCCAAGGGTGGTGATGTTGAAAGCTGGTTTATTGTAGAAGTTGATGGACACTGTTAAACGAGGTGTTGAACCTTGCTGCTACCGAGGAAATCTCCCTGAGTGTGTGTGTGGTGATGGCTGGTTGCGTATTGATTACTCAATGTGCAACTGGTGTGCAGCCCCACCCAGTCCCATGGCCTTTGTCAATACCAACATTGGGAACAGGCTTGTGTTCTTGGGGAGAAGTACTTGGTCGTTGTGCTGGGGAAGAATGTACTTGCAAGGTTATGAGCGCGCAGAGTGCTGCTGATAGTGTGAGCCGATGCGTTGTAGCTCGTACTGGGCACAGCACAGACGTCGCCTGCAGTCCTCCAAAACAGAAACCAGGTTTTATCAAAGAAAACAATTGAAAATCAGCTGAATGCCTCTCAGCCGTACAGTTTGTCTATTTAATAAACACACATGTTTTTTTTACTGGCTTCTGATGTTTATTTTAT
>OLKM01001492.1:32566-35066 GCA_900291075.1 Melanogrammus aeglefinus
CACACACACACACACACACACACACACACACACACACACACACACACACACACACACACACACACACACAGACACTCCTGCAGACACACACACACACACACACACACAACACACACACACCACAGACACTCCTGTAGGAGTCAGGAGTTTATTATTAAACACATAATGGTTGAAGAGAGACTCTGCAATATTTTTTCGGCTGCGTCTGAGCTCCCAGATAATTACACCACTGAAATATAAATCACTGACTAGAGAAACAAATTCATCTGTCTGCATCCACAATAAAAAAAAAAAGTACACAAAGGCAAAAAAGATGACTCCAAATCAAAGTTAAAATAATATATCTGGTCCTGGAACTGCAGTGCTCAGTTATATTTGCATTCTTCTGGCCTGGGAGCTATCCAAGGTCCTGCCACCTCTAGTCTCTTACTGCACACCGTTGGGTTGAGGGTGCGGTACACCCTAAACCACCAGAAAGTTAACAGTCCAGCATGAACAATCAATCAATATCCCACAAAATTAAACTTCAATCTTACAGAAACGCTCCTGTTCCGCAGTTTTAATGAAAACGAGCCAAATGAGATTACACTATAATTAGGAATATATCAGTAATAGACTACTTTTTTTTCCCCCCTGCTCTGCATGGCTTCAACGGCTTCAATTGCTGTTGAATTAGTAAAATGCTTCAGGAGAAAATTGAGGAGGGAAAAATTGATTTGCTAAATTAAACAGCATATATTTGGTTTGCTTTTCTGCACTGTATTATAACGTGAACGTATTGCTGTACACTTAGGCATACATTAAACGCAACAAAAATCATAGAAAAGGAGAGATGATCTGTGCTATCATTCAGGTTGGAAAGAGTAACCCTGATCAGTCATGGACCAGCAAGACAGAGTGACACACGCTCCCCAACAACAACACTTTAAAGCAATCACGATGAAACAGACGTGAGTCAATAAGGACAACAGTCAAAGATAATGAGGAAGAAAGCCAGAAAGGGAGAAAATTAGAAATAGCAAAGAGGTAAAAAAAAAGACTGACAAAGCGAGCGAGAGAGAAAGAGAGAGGGAGATAGAGAGAGAGAGAGAAGCCATCTGGTGGACAAGGTTTTTTTTCTCTCCCCTTTCCAGTCTATTCTACGGAAATACAGAAAAAAAAAGAGAGAAAGAGAGAGAAGGTGTAATAAAGGAAAGAGAGAGAGAGAAGGAGGGAGAGAAAGAGATGAAAGGACATGTTTCACGTTTTCTATTCGGTCTCTATGTTTGTGCAGAGCCCTGAAAATGAGTTTAAGGTCTACGTTATATAAAGTCCATATAGAGTAAGAGATCTCTCATGAATATCATAATATAGTTCAAAAGTTAATCAGGTATCATCCTACGGTGCGTATGGCTTGACTATATGGGGTGTTTTATAGAAACAAAATAAATGATTAAAAGATGTATTCGAGGAACAGAAAAAAACCTGCTCCCACTTATACACGGTGCAAGACAAAGCATACTGGATGACGAAATAAACCAAATGGAAAGTTTTTTAATTTCATCAGAATGGAAATTCAGTTTTAAAGGATTTTTAGGATGTTACGCATTTATTATTTTCTAGTAATTTTAAACAGCCAAAACAAATGAAGATGAGCAATCACAGCATTTCACACGACACCAGTCCACAAATTCTGCAAGGCTTAATGCAAACATGTGATCTGTAGAAATACTAATGCATTCTATTTTACGAATATGTTTTTTTTCCCGTTCAACAAGCATTTGCATAGAAAACCTGAACGTACAGAACATGGTGTGTGTGTGTGTGTGTGTGTGTGTGTGTGTGTGTGTGTGTGTGTGTGTGTGTGTGTGTATGTGTGTGTGTGTGTGTGTCTGCGTGTGTGTGTGTGTGTGTATGTGTGCGTGTGTGTGCGTGTGTGAATTATCACCATGTCTCACAGAGACCAGCTGGTGCGTGCAGAGCATTTCTGCACACACGTTGTGTGCATGTGTGTTCCTCTATGAGATTCTGTCTGGGTGTGTGTGTGTGTGCGTGCGTGCGTGTGTGCGTAGCTGGCGAACGGGCTGTGTGGAGGTCCGGGCCGTCCCGTAAAGGTGATGTGTGGCAGCTATTTGCTGCCTGGACGCGGCAGGTTAGCTGTTCCAGCCTGCTCATATATTATGTGCAGGCTAACCCCAGCCTTATCATATTTTATATAGCCGCAATAACAAACTGAGGAGAGGAACGGGGCTGCCTGCCACCGCACATGCTGCCGCCAGTAAAAAAAATATAGTACTAAACACGAGAAGAGAAAAGGCAGAAGACGAGCCTCTCACACACTAAACCCCGGCCCCCACACACACACCCACACACGGTAATGTTCACACACACACACACACACACACACACACACACACACACACACACACACACACACACACACACACACACACACACACACACACACACACACACACACACACACACACACACACGCGCGCGCGCGGTAACAATCTCGCAC
>OLKM01001492.1:40066-50066 GCA_900291075.1 Melanogrammus aeglefinus
GCATACACACACATGCATGCACTAAGGCACACACACACACACACACACACACACACACACACACACACACACACACACACACACACACACACACACACACACACACACACACACACACACACACACATACACACACACACACACACACACACCCGGGAATGCATGTACACCCGGGATCGCACGCAGGTAGGGAATTTCACACACGCTGATTTAGTAGCAATCTAATATCCAATTCATGGCTAATGTTGTCTTTTTAATCTAAAGATATTAGCCTGTGTTTCCCACTCCGTGAGAAGGCTGATTCACCCTGCGACCCCCCACCGCAACGGCTTCATATCGATATTGAACGTAACTTGGGAAAATCATCATTTTTACACAATCCTAATGGCTTTTTAATGTACAGCACAGCATCACGATATAACCTTCATACTTCAAACAACGGTAGGAAAAAAAAACGAAACCACGTAGACTCCAATCAAAAGGAACTGTTGTCCTTTAATCTCGCCATCTACCATGCACAAACTAGCAATTACCACAAGCACATGTGAGTGTGTGGAGAGGTACCCGCCGACTGCGAGAATGAGTGCGTAATGTAACGATGATGCATGTTCCCGTGTGTGAGACCAAGCACCCCCCCCCCCCCCCCTCCCGATATGGAAAACAGCTCCGACCCGGATTGTGGTCACCGGGGGAACGTAGATAACAACAAAACAACAAGAGCAATGCAAATTACACCTGTGTTTCTTGGTGTCTTGCCTTGTTAGTTATTGACCCCTCCTTCAGACACACACACACACGCACACGCACACACACACACACACAGTATATATATATATATATAGGAAAGATGCTCCTCTCAAGGAAGTTTCAAGGGCCGGGTAACCCCTCTGTCTCTCTCCTTTGCCATCTCTCCGCCATTCATGTATTTATTCATTCATTCTTCTGCAGTTACCTGGGCTAGGCTTTAGGGGGCAACTTTAAAGAAGGGTGACATTGAGGCTTCAAACGGCTTCGCATCCGCATCAAAGCTCAGGCTTTTTGAACTTATTGAAATATTTATCATTTTGTATTCTCGCCGGAGACAAGTCCTCGGTTTTTCATTGACACGAAGTCTGCAGTGCAGCGGTCGAGGAGGTGTGTGTGTGTGTGTGTGTGTGTGTGTGTGTGTGTGTGTGTGTGTGTGTGTGTGTGTGTGTGTGTGTGTGTGTGTGTGTTTGGTGTATTTGTGTGCAATTCGTGTATGCTTGTATTGCTTTGGGTGCTGTGGTGGGCAGGATGGGGAGTGGGGTTGTGGTCAGGGGAGACATTGGTGTCTGATATGTGTGTGTGTGTGTTGTGTGTGTGTGTGTGTGTTGGTGTGTGTGTGTGTTTGTGGTGTGTGTGTGTGTGTGTGTGTGTGTGTGTGTGTGTTGTGTTGTGTGTGTTGTGTGTGTGTGTGTGTGTGTGTGTTTGTGTGTGTGATTGGAATATTTGTGTGCAATTCGTGTATGCTTGTATTGCTTTGGGTGCTGTGGTGGGCAGAACTGACACGCCTCAATACCGTTCTTGGAATCAAACAAATGAACGGTTTCTCCATGACAAAGAGAATGACACTTATCAATAAATACAGGAATATAAAACAAACAGAGATTAATGTATGACAAAGAGAATGACACTTATCAATAAATACAGGAATATAAAACAAACAGAGATTAATGTATGGCCATTTGGTTTTTTCATAAAAAAAAAGCCTCAGCTACCTGGAGAGTAGCAGCCAGGGGAATCTAAAGAAAGGGAGATAGAGAGGGAGGGATGAAGGGAAATAAGGAGGAAGGGTGGGAGAGAGTATCATAACAAGACGCCCCCATGCAAAGCAGGGCAGTGTGTGGGCCGTTCTTTCGGCAGGAAAGTCATTTTCAAAGTCTGTGGTGTCCCGACACATGAAGAGGGAGCATTTTAAAAGAGAGAGAGAGAGAGAGAGAGAGAGAGAGAGAGAGAGAGAGAGAGAGAGAGAGAGAGAGAGAGAGAGAGAGAGAGAGAGAGAGAGAGAGAGAGAGAGAGAGAGAGAGAGAGAGAGAGAGAGAGGTGATAGGAATCAAAGCAGGTGCGGCGGACTTGACAGAGAATATTAGGCATTCCCCTCCGTCATCCCCTGTGGTGGGCAGCCGTCCTCTCGAGAAGATGGAACGCCTCTCGCAAAGTCACAGGAAATAAGAGGGAACAACGTCCTGTCTGCCGACCACGTGAACCGGGTCCTCAAAGTCTAAGAGACTCAAGGCCCAAACTCCAGCAGGGACCTCCTTCATCCTCCCCCCCCACCCACCGCAAAATGACTTCGGAGACCCACTGGTATACTGTGTTCGACGCCATGAGCGTTGTAATGCAACGTGCAATCACTAATTCTCGGTTGTGTACCTACTCGTAATAAACAAATATTTTAATGTTATCAATTAAGTGGTAATTCTGAGGGGCCGTTGCGTTTGTGTTGGAATGCTGTATGTTTCCGTGTAGGTTGTGGGAATAGGTTTGTGTTCTTCTACAAGCAGCGAGTGGACTGAGTGGATTGCTTCAATTAAGGGCTTGCTTAATTACCCTATTTATCTGTGTTTTAGTTTCACCAAATGTCTGGAGGCATTTGTTAATTGCTGGAATGTTTTAGAAACGCTGGAGAAAAACATCTGTTGAGAAGTCAAGCTTATTCAATCAGTAAGTGTCTGCTTTTAATGCAGTAATTGGACTTAAAAGGTATATGGAATTAAGCACTTTTTCAGGGCGTTTTTGTTTCTAAAATGTTTGACGCAGGTTGGATCATTTCAACAATAAAAAAGAGAAACAAAGAGCAACACTTAAGCAACAATAAAAGAAAAAGTGCAGCTCATTCTCTGTCCCCCAAAAAACACAACCCTGAAGTCCCAACATTTAATCTCTGGTTCGGAGCAGAAGACCTGGGGCGATCCCTGCCCTGGTCGTCCCCCTTCTGACTGCTAGGGTGTTCTGACACTCTGCGCTACACCTCCAGGACGAGCCACCGAAGCAAATTCACAGCAGCTCTCCCCAAGAAAAGGACAAGACACCGGCAGCCCTCGCCTGACACACTCGTCTGTCAAAATGAACCGCATCATCAGAATGTAAAAAACAGCATGTCTAGACGATATTTTGTCAAATATTAGTGACAGACCATTACACTGAAGACTCTGGCGCGTGAAGCCACCTCGATAAAGACCGGCCAAAAACCAGCTTACGCCTGCTTAAACCGGTATCTGCCGGTTCTAGCCGCCGTATAGATTACCTAACTTGGTTATGTCCTCGCTGCGCCGGCGAGCGCCGCCATAGCCATTAGCGGCGGTAGCGTAGCCGCGGCCTGTCACACACTCGTGGGCTGCTTCGGCTACTATGGGCTACTATGTAAAATTTTATTGAATATGCGCTATAGCGGGGCCTATCGATAATTAAATTTATAGTTGCTTCAGCGGAGGCAGCTCAAAATGATGAGCAGGCTTTGTGAAAGTACGGAGGGCTCAGCCAAAAGTCCCTCTCTCCCTCCCTGTCCCCCCCCCCCACTCTCTCTCTCTCTACCTCCCTCCCTCTTTCCCTCCCTCCCTGCAGCGAGACACGGCGCTCTGCTTCATACCGCCCCGACAGACGACATCACATTCGCTCCACTCCAATCTATTTAGACCCCGTTTCTATGTCGCCGGCTCCCTGTTCGTCCATAGAATTGATTCCAGGAGTCGTGCTGATCACTTTGCTGTCCCGGAAGTTAAACAGCAGATACGCTGCTGACCCCAGAGCCTCCAGAGGGCCCTCCCTCTCCATCAGCCCACCTCCAGGCCTGCCTGAACATCACTTCATGTAACGACGCCTTTGAGTACCTGTGTGTGTGTGTGTGTGTGTGTGTGTGTGTGTGTGTGTGTGTGTGTGTGTGTGTGTGTGTGTGTGTGTGTGTGTGTGTGTGTGTGTGTGTGTGTATTAACAGCCATGTGTAAAGTCAGACAATCCCCTCATCTCATTCTTCCAGAAAGGCAGACAATGAGTGAAACATTCACTCAAAGAGAGGGAACGAGGGAGAAGGGGGGGGAGAGAGAGAGAGAGAGAGAGAGAGAGAGAGAGAGAGAGAGAGAAGAGAGAGAATGAGAGAGAGCAGAGAAAGAGAGGGAGAGAGAGAGAAGAGAGAGGAGAGAGAGAGAGAGAGAGAGAGAGAGAGAGAGAGAGAGAGAGAGAGAGAGCGAGCCAGGGAAAGATGATTCCTGATACTTGAGACAGAAGCGGCCGTGATACTTCATGAACCAGCAGAAACCCGACAGTCAGCATGTGTCTGTGATATAGAACTGATAGGGGCCAGACACACACGCACATAACCACATGAGCCCAGACACACACGCACATACGCACGCGCACAAATGCACACGCTTTTACACACACACACACACACACACACACACGCACACTCTCGTTCTCACACACACACGGACACACGGACACACACACACACACACACACACACACACACACACACACACACACACACACACACACACTGTCTGTCTGTCTCTCTCACACACGCATGCAGACACAATAACTTAGCATTCACACATTTAACTTGCAAATACACTCCGAAACTCTCTCTCTCACATACGTTCACACACACACGGACAGAGTATACATGATAGAAACATGCTAACGGTTACAGCTAAAACTAGCTTTGCTAGAAAAACGAAAATTGTGCGTGGTTTTTCTTTCATTCCTCTATTATCCGTGTCTCTGTTCACATGACAGCCATAATATGTTGCCTGTTTGTCCTGCGAAGCAGAACACACACGTCGACCAAAACACAGGTGGAAGAAGGCAAAATATCACTAAACATATTTTTAATTGGTGCGCAATATTTATTATTATATTGAGATGTCCCATAAATAAAACAACAGAAACTCATGAATATATAGTGGGATCCTTGAATAACAAATCTCCACAACGGCATAACATAGGTATCTGGAGCACTGTGAATCACAGGTCTAGTCGCTAGGAACAAATTGATTTAGTGCATATTAGGTTATCAATAAAATATAGAGCGTTGATATGAAGTAAAAACATATCTAAATGCAAACTCCGGGGAGTACGTTTGTGTTTGTCTCTCTCGCTGAGTGTGTTCGCTACACGGGACACAAGAAGGCCTCTGTAATCAAAATCAAAGACAAACATAAAAAATACAAAAACACCAGCGCAGAGTCACACCCGGTCATGCACATACGTACACACACACACACACACACACACACACGCACTCCCGCACACACACGGACAGACACACACACACACACAGTCATATATACACACACACACACCCAGTGATACACACACAGACACAAACACACACACAAACACACACCGGCCCAGTGACACACACACAATAAGCCAACCGCCAGCCGGGGGTGATGCGGGGACCGCTGGGCGAGCGTGTGAGTGGACAGCGGGGCCCCCTTGCTCCCCAGCGGGGCCCCTACTGGCCTGCCCAGCGGAGAGGAACGGCCTTTCCTTCCGTCTCACTAGAACCAAATGGAGTCCGAGCCCACACTGAGCGGGGCCCGGCGCTGAATGGGGCCAGAGAGGGGCCCCAACCCCCCCGGGGTTATGGGGGGGATACTAGTAGGGCTAATTGGGGGACGATTAGCCGGGATTGCGGCCTGACGTAGCGCTACTGTAAGCGCGCTGGTCTCTTGTTGTCGTGGAGGCGAGGGTGGGTGGGCCCCCCGGTCGCACCCACGCACAAACACACACACACACACACACACAAACACACACACACACACAAACACACACACACACACACTTTCTTACACTCACACTTTCTCTCGCTCATACACACACAACACACACACAACACAACCAACACATAAATCCATGGTGTAGATATATAATATAATTAGATCATTAAATGGTTTAATTTAATTTTTGCATTCATTATTATGTTATGTAAATGTATATATATTACACCCTAGCTTATGGCCTACTAAACAACGGTTGTCTTTTCTTGTGTAACACTTCAAAGAAAAAACATTAAAGCCATTCTCTCGGGCATTATATCTACTATGGATTAATCGGATACATCTCACCATTTATCGTTCTGATCGTAACTGAGGGGCCCATTTGACCTGACCAAGACACGTTCTAGAGTGAAGCAGCAAGAAGAGCTATGGGTATGTTGGAGGAAGGCCAAGCAGTAGCAGTTGCACTAGCAGCAGCAGCAGTCATAACAGTAATAACAGTAGCAGAAGCTACACCAATAACAGTAGCAACAGCAGAAGCATTAGCAGCAGCACTAGCATTAGCAGCAGTAGCAGAGCTAGCCCTGCGTGCTCCAGGTAGTCTTCTCCTCTACTCTCCAAGGGGTAATGGAGGCGCCTGACAGGAACAGTAATTCATCCAGAGCACGGTGACATCAGGGGATGCCTGCTGCAGATCAGCCCAGGACAGGGATCCACTGTTGGGACACGAGGAGAGCTACCAGGCTGAGAGGGTGGCCAGCCTTTAATGTCGGCCCGTCCAATTGGAGGATCATTCATCTTCCCCATGCCTGGCTTTCACCAACACACACACTCTCTCTCTCTCTCTCTCTCTCTCTCTCTCTCTCTCTCTCTCTCTCTCTCTCGCTCTCTCTCTCCCGCTCTCTCTCTCTCTCTCTCTCTCTCTCTCTCTCTCTCTCTCTCTCTCTCTCTCTCTCTCTCTCTCTCTCTCTCTCTCTCTCTCTCTCTCTCTCTCTCTCTCTCTCTCTCTCCCGCTCTCTCTCACTCTCTCTTTCTATCTGTATGCAGTATGATCTCTTGCGCAATCTATAAAACCATGTACACATACACATTCATGCAAGCGCACACCCACAGACACACACATGCACACAGACACACACACACACACACACACACAAACACACACACACACACACACACACACACACACGCTCATGCAAGCGTACCAACCCAAGCACTCACACACACACTCACACACAGTGTATATTTGGGTATGTATTAACAGTCTCTTTTTAAGTGAAAGCAAAGGAATTGCCTAGAGGTTACGGCAAAAGAGTTTAAAAAAGACAGGCATAGAAGGAAATAGGAGAACTATTTGATTTAACTTTAATACGTCTAGAAACAAAATACGTTCTCACTCCTTGAGATGGAGTCCAGCAGCTTTTTGTTTTAATGCTATTTACATTTTTTGACGTCACAGATGCAATTCTGTTCTGCTGTAGCACTCACCACGGTTGGCCACAATATATCTTTTGCACACAAACACGGAAGTATACAAAACATAGACACACACACACACACACACACACACACACACACACACACACTCAATCACGCACTCACGCAAGCACGCACTCCGCACACGCACTCACACACGGTGTGAGAGGGCCAGCAATATATCTCTGTGAGAATTTTAAGCGAACCTCCGCCAACATTTGCATTTCTGTAGAAAGGAGCTTATCTGATTTATAGAAGCCAATGCCTACAGCATCTTGGGAAATGAGGCCGGATGGATGGGAAAAAAAACTACGTTTCCCAGAGGCAGGGCTGTTTGGCCATGTCAGCAGCAGGCATTTTCAGACATTTTGTTTTGCAGCGCTGGTAAAATTTTCAATACAAAAGAAAGAAAAAGGAAGAAAAGTATGAAGATTTTTTTTTTAAATATTTTGTTGGAAAGAACAGCGTGTCAGAGTGTCCTAATGAAGAAGGCCTCCGAGGTGGGGGAATGCATAAACACGCTCCTCCTCCGTAAAACAAACAGGAAGCTATGCTACCTGAGTCGCTGGAGAAGAGCACCAGCTCGCATCAACCGACAAACACATGAGGAGAATCTTTGGTAAACCTTCACAATAAGGGTACAGTTATTACCATTAGTTAATGCTGTGAGGAATGCATCATTATAACAAATCAGCGGAGGGTTCAGGGTTACGGGGTAAATGTTAAATAATTTAAAAATGAATACCTTAGTTAAACCATGAGTAAATAATTACTACACACATTAGTTAGCCGTTAATTGAATAGGTAATGCTTATTAAGGCATTAACTAATGTCCCGCAACGTAACCTTATTGTATGGTGAAGTCGAATAATTTGGAGGAGTAAAGAAAAGTATAGATATTAAGCTATTTCATGGGACATGTAAGCGATGAATCATACAGACAAAGCACAAGAAATGAAAATAATCCCCAAAAGACAATCATTGAGAATCATCCCCCTTCTCTTTCCTTCCCTCTGGAGAACACATACGTACACATACATGTTCAATTATAATATCAAAAGCATCTATATTTCATCAATGTGTTTCGAGGGTCTTAATGCGAGGGTTGGTACAGTCTCTATAATATTAGTGTTATCATAGAGTTAGCAGGGGGGAGGATAAATGGCTTCCGGTCCAGAACCTTTCCTCTGTAGGACCCTATCCGACATGTTATCTGTGGATCCATAACTGATAATCACCTCGTTTATATACAGTCAGATCAATATGCAGGATAAGTGTGGACGTCCGGAGTTCAGGACCCACTTTATTGTAGATACCATAACTGATAATCACCTCGTTTAAATACAGTCAGATCAATATGCAGGATAAGTGTGGACGTCCGGAGTTCAGGACCCACTTTATTGTAGATAACATAACTTCTTTGTATTTCTATTTGTATTATTACGATACTAACTTACGTCAATTCAATTTATTTAAGAGGCTGAGTTTTGTGGCTGTATTTCACTTCCCAGCGCACCTATTTTCTTAAACCAAGGTCTATATAAGTTTGTAATTGTAGCCACATTATTCACAAAGACCCCAAAAAAACCATCACAAAAAACCGTGCCGCAAAATAATTCCAAGGTTCAAACTACACAAACCAGACTACACACCACAGCCTGTAGGAACACACTTTCAACACACACAACCATATAGCGGTAGACATGATGTGCAGGTGAGCACATTTGGAGAGGCGCCAAACATTCTTGGGGGCGAATTAACATTTAATCACCCTGTTGATGTTTATCTGCTGCCTCGCGCCAGGCCGTTCCCCGGCTGAATCTCATGCACACTCTCCGCGAAAAAAAGTCCCAAAACTCGGGATTTTGATGCATGCACACACACACAACACACACACAGACACACACACACACACACACCCAGACACACACTTCGAGATTGGCAGGGCTAAATCTCGATTTTACCATTCACCCGATTCTGACCCCTTGTCAAAGTTTCCCCTCTCTCTCTCTCTCTCTCTCTCTCTCTCTCTCTCCTCCTCTCTCTCTCTCTCTCTCTCTCTCTCTCTCTCTCTCTCTCTCTCTCTCTCTCTCTCTCCCTCCTCTCACATCTCCCACCGCTCTCTCTCTCTCCCCCTCACATCTCCCTGCCTCTCTGTGTCTCTCAGTAGCTCGTGGTGACCACCCCCTGGGCTCCCAGGTAGCTCGCGGGCAGGCTGCAGACGGGCGAGCCCACAGCAGAGGCTGAGAGGGGGCTGGAGTACAAACAAGGCCTCAGGTCTCATGGAGCTTTACTCACAGGAGGAAGGGATGGGCGGAGGTGTGAGCTGAAGGAGACTGGGCCGGGCTGGATGGAAAGGGTGGAGGAGGAGTGGAGATGGAGCGAAGCCATGCTGAGGGGAATCATCACTGAGACACGCAGAGGCTGGGTGGATGAGGGTCCGGCGGGAATGCGAGAGGATTTACGACCACACGCTTTTTTTTTTCCTCAAGCAGTTTTACACATGCTAACTGTTTACTGCACGATACCTACCGAGGAAACCCCGCATTAAGCACTCAGAACGAGGCTCAGGCTAGGAGGGAGTTTTCACATCATCCTTATTCATGTGTGTATCGTAACCGTTCTTTTGCAACATTTTCGGGATTTTTTGGGGGGAAAATTACCCCATTGACAAAAAAAAGAAACTATGATAATGTCACAAGCAGTGAGTGCAGAAGACATTCAAATTGTCGTTACATTGTCCAGCCGAAGACTAAAATCTCCAGTGAACTATTGAGTTCAGT
>OLKM01001492.1:53221-91362 GCA_900291075.1 Melanogrammus aeglefinus
TGAACAGCTACTAGTACTGCTGGGCTTGAACTGAAGGCCACAACTGATACCTCCTAGTGCACTCTCACTGTCACTCTCTCTCTCTCTCTCTCTCTCTCTCTCTCTCTCTCTCCCCCCCTCCCTTCCTCTCTCCCCCCCCCTCCCCCCCCCCCCCCTCTCACTCTCTCACTCTCTCTCTCTCTCTCTCTCTCTCTCTCTCTCTCTCTCTCTCTCTCTCTCTCTCTCTCTCTCTCTCTCTCTCTCTCTCTCTCTCTCCCTCCCTCCCTCTCAGACACAAAAAGACACACGTTTGTGTGTGTGCATGTTTGTGTGTCTATACCTGTACAGGCGCACGCACACACACACACACACACACACACACACCCAACCGCGTAAACAAAAATGAACAAAGTTTCTCCTTCTCAAGGCGTAACATTTTGAGGTGAGGAGAGAGAATGACAGATGATTCGATGAAGCCGAAGTTACCGTGCTGTAATTCTTCCTTCTAGGGCTTCAGGACCCTTTCCTCTGAGGCCGACTCTCGGCTGAGCACTGAGCTCCTTGTAATAGCAAACAATCTCTGTGTCCACGATACGTTTTCATTTCAGCGCAATGTGGAATAGAATAATACCGCTAATGAAAATGATTCCTTTTCTGCGTGGAACTACAATTCATCAGGTTTACATTTCATAGTCAACCACACCTCCACCCCCCCTCTCCTTCGCCCCTACCCCATACACAACACACACACACTTGCCCACACTACACCACACACACACACACACACACACACACACACACACACACACACACACACACACACACACACACACACACACACACACACACACACACGTACCCGTCCAACCATCAGCGCCACTTGCAGCTGGTCCTATGTGCTGTTCGTTAGCTAACTCTAGCCCGGAAAACCCAATTACAGTGGGTGATATTAATTCTGCTGTAATTACATATGAAGTGAAACGTAGCGGCACTCCTCCTGCGAAATCAAACCAATGTGAAACCAGGTCTAATTGGGTCATCATTTTGACTAAAGCTCCATTATTAAATGGATGGCGCCAGCGTTATTTGCAGCAGGCTTGAACAGCGGGAGCTAAGTGGCTAATTTCATTAGCCTGCTTTTTGGGCTAATGAAGGAGATTGACTAATAAGGGATTCACCAATAATAATTTGAAAAACATAAACTATATCCTGAACTGTCGTCATAAACATTAGAAAGTATTGTAACAATAGAAAGTAAGGGCATAGAAATCCTTGACAGCGATACAAGACGCCTACAGTACATGTGAATAGGATAAATATTACATTTATCTAGGAATATCATACAGATGATATTAGGCCTGAGTTGAAAGACGTACTTACTAGGTAGAACCCGATCCAATAAGGCCCCTCAATTTTACCAGAGGGAAAATAATTCTGAAGGATTTTTTAAATATTTAAAGGAGTTTAAAAGTTCTCACCCAAATTCATGATTCACAGCTAAAACTTGGAAAAGTGCCCCATGGTTAGAATCTGACGATGCTATGACTACACATAGCCCCCCACACACCAATCACACACACACACACACACACACACACAAACACACACACACACACACACACGCACACACACACACACACACACACACACACACACACACACAGACACAGACACACACACACACACACACACACACACACACACACACACACACACACACACACATGCACACACATGCGATGGGCGGGCTGGACACTGAGGAGGTCAGGGGAAGCGGTCAGAAGTGTCACCTCACTGGGTTAAGAAGTGATGGCTGACGGGGAACATTTACATAGTGTAGGTCTGACAGTACGATCAATACCGGCTCCATTCATTTCTGAGGGCATATTAGGTTATGAAATTAGGTTTCCACGCTGGCTGATTAATTGTGTCTGGTGCCCGTCCTGCTGTACTCATTCTTTCATTCCTTTCTTTCTTTTCTTTTACTTTGTTATATTCTCTTTTTAAATGTGATTATATTTCTCTTTCTTTCTTATTTTTTACTTCCCCTTTATTTCGTTCTTTCCTTCTTTTTCTTGTCATCACCATGATCGTGAAACGTTACGATTATGATGTCTGTGTAGATTTATTCTGTAACACGGCAAATGTGGCATTAATAAAAAATCGCTATAAAGGGTTAGATGAAAAACCTTCTGTATTTCTTCCTTTCGTTATTTTTTATGTCTTCATTTCTTCCTTTCACTCTCTTTTATTCCTACCCTCTCCTCTGCTGTATGTCGGGAGAATTCGGTTTTGTGCAGTTTCATTCGGACGGGCTGAGTACCTGCTGAAAACCCCCGAAATAATTCTTTCCTGCTCGCTTACCCTTTGGCAAGAAAGTGACCTGGACAGACCTCACGCTGATGCAAACACAGACATACACAATAACACTCACACAGACACACACAGAAGCTCTCGCACACACACACACACACACACCACACACGAGCACCTACACAGCACACACACACACACACACACACACACACACACACACACACACACACACACACACACACAATCATCAGCTCGTGTTGACCACTGGAATAAAACCAAACCGACAGAATACGACGGGTAATATAGAGCAGATAGAGCCGGTGGAGCACATGGATCAGGGTGCAGCAGATAGAGTAGAGGAGGTGGAGCAGGGTGGGGTAGATAGAGTAGGGGGAGCAGATAGAGTGGGTGGAGCAGGTGGGATCTCATTCCAAAAGGTTTCTCAGACGGGCGTTGCTGACTAAGGATGAGGTGGGCTCGTTCCTGACGCTCCTGAAAAGGTTTCTGAGTGACAGCGTCCAATCGATGGGCCTTGCTTTTGATTGGCACTCGTAATTGGGAGTCTCGCCACCGTCGGGCCTGTGCAGATTGTCTGCAGGGTGCCGTAGAGCAGCTTTAACCGAGGCAGTCCCGGCCGCTCACACATACATGCACACGCAGGCATGCACACACACACACACACACACACGCACACACACACACACACACACACACACACACACACACACACACACACACACACACGTGCGGGCACACATGCACGCACACAGACACACAGACACACACACAGGTAAATAAACACACACACACACACACACACACACACACACACACAACACAGCACACACACACACACACACACATGTGCGGGCACACATGCACGCACACAGACACACAGACACACACAGGTAAATAAACACACACACACACACATACACACACACCGGTAGATAAACAAACATGCACACACACACACACACACACATACACACATAAACATGAACGGAGGTGCTTGGAGATGGGTGCGATATGCTATTTGGTATTTATATGAAAAACTTTGACATTTGACATAATTTTCTCTCTGCCATTAAAAAACCAACCATCCAAAATGCATGTTTTTACACTTATTATACACTGATTATTCTTCATTTTATCGGGTTCTCTTAACTGCAATGCTTTATTCTATCTGCTGTTTTTGACACAAAAGTTGGATTACTGATGACGATATGAATGTCATTAGGCCATCGTTATTATTGAAGATAAGTCCAGAACATTACACAACTTGTGTTCCCTGGAAGTGCAAGTTGACTCTTTTGGGTTTCAGCGAGATCAGCTGAAACACGACATGGGCTACCCACCTGGCTATGACCCTCCTTGGACGATCGGGTACCTCCCCGACGACAGACAGGGCAGGAAACATGAGCCCCCTCCCCCCACCTCACATGAATACCACCACCACCACCACCACCACCACCACCACCACCACCTGCATTAGCCACGTCTGGGACACGGGGACATTAGCATAACGAGAAGTGTGCTGGCCGCAAATAAAGCAGGTGAGCCGGGGTCGGCTAATAACGAATAAATATGATAATGCAGCCCGCGTTTACAAACCAACAAAACAAATCCGTATTCTTCAGGGACAACGCAATCCGCCACACAATACATACGTTGACCTTCGACCTCTCCGACTGCATCACAGGCCCGCTAGGGGTGGGAAGTGGGGGAGCCATTACAATTCCACCGGGGTAAGGGCTGTTCCCCAATACCCCCCCCCCCCCCCACATACACACACACACACCCCAGCCCGTGTGAGGGAACGGCCCTGTCTGTGAAATGCATGTCTTCATTAAGGGCTCAGCTACTGCATGTGTACGCGCATGCCCTAGCGCATGCTAGCGTTGTGGCTAGCATGCGCTGCATGCCATGAGGAGCATAGCATGCATGCGGGGAATAGGGGAGACAGGTATGCACCTGGGAGACTCTCCCTCGTGGCAGGGATTATTTCTGGAAGGGTTCGAGGGGGGGGGATGAAGAGGTCCATGTCTCTGCTGGGTATTCATACCGCGTCCACAAGACTGATGCCATTGTTTGGCCAACGCTCTGGTCCGCGTGATGTTATGTCCCACACAACAGACACACACACACACACACACACACACACACACACACACACACACACACACACACACACACACACACACACACACACACACACACACACACACACACACAAAGATGCACACACGCATGCATGCAAGCACATTCACAGTGGGGTGTTTGTGCGTGGGGGGGGGGTGGGGGCGTATAATGCTAGGTAATCTCTAATGGCAGGATGCCAGGAAACGATGAGGAAACAGAGAGAGAGAGAGCAAGAGAGAGAGAGCGAGAGAGAGGGGGGGAGGGGGGGAGAGAGAGGGAGAGGGAGAGGGAGAGAGAGAGAGAGAGAGAGAGAGAGAGAGAGAGAGAGAGAGAGAGAGAGAGAGAGAGAGAGAGAGAGAGAGAGAGAGAGAGAGAGAGAGAGAGAGAGAGAGAGAGAGAGAGAGACAGAGACAGAGAGAAAAAGAAAGAGAGAGGACAATGTGACGATACAGAGAGGAACAGATATACATTGGAATAAACCGTGAACAATAAAACAAAAAAGAACAGAAAAAAGAGAAAGACTTACGGTCATAAATAATAGTAGGTGAGGAAAGAGATGGGAAGATGAACACAATGCAAAATGAAAAAACAAGAGTCAAAGTCGGTCTTTTCATCTATTCTCCCTCTTGCTCAGCACTCTGACTCTGCGTCACTTTTCCCGGCAAAGCGTTCCGCTAACGGAAGCCCACTAAAAAGGCTTTTAGAACGTTACTCAAACCAAACCGCGCACAGACGCGCGCTCACACACAAACACACGCACGCGCGCACACACAAACACACGCACGCACGCACACACACACACACACACACACACACACACACACACACACACACACACACACACACACACACACACACACACACACACACACACACACACACACACACACAGCACACACACACACACACACACACACACACACACACACACACACAGACACACCATTAAATAGTGTGAGAGACAGACAGCCCCAAAGGGGCAGTCGGCCGGAGAGCAGCGATGAAAAATGTCAGAGCATCATCGACAACACAGACAAGATATATAAACTAGACAGACTGCATTCAGTAGAAACACGCTGAGAAATATAGTAGAAACACACAGCTACATTAATGCTTTTTTCTTTTACAGCTGCGGTAAAAACACATATCAACTCACAGGGTACAGTCGACGCACAAAGCAGGAGTCAATAGAAACCCAGCTAAATAAACACAGCGGAACGCAGTAGACACACGCTGCAAGATAAAGTAGAAACACAAATCTAGACACAACATAACCACCACTTGACACACTGCTAAATATAGTGGAAACACACTGCTAAATATAGTGGAAACACACTGCTATATACATGGAGCTGTGTGAATACAGTGGAAACACACTGCTAAATACAAAGAGCTAAATACAGTAGAAACGCACTGCTTCATAACAAGAGATGAATACTGTAGAACCACACTGCTGAGGACTCAGATCTTACTACAGTAGAACCACACTGCTAAAGACACAGAGCTTACTACAGTAGAACCACACTGCTAAAGACACAGAGCTTACTACAGTAGAACCACACTGCTAAAGACACAGAGCTTACTACAGTAGAACCACACTGCTAAAGACACAGAGCTTAATACAGTAGAACCACACTGCTAAAGACACAGAGCTTACTACAGTAGAAAACCACTGCTAAATACACAGAGAAAAAATACAGTAGAAAACCACTGCTGAATAACCACACCGCTGCAAAGCTTAGGAACAAGAAGCAAGACACAATAGAAAGACCGCTAAATACACAGAGCAAAATACAGAAGTAACACAAAGCTATGCAAAGGAGACATTATGAACAGGCACCGGCGTGTCAAAGGCATGTAAGAGGCGTTGAGGGGTCAGGTAAACCTGTTGAATACACACCAACGAGCTCAAAACAGACACATCTTGGAGAGACACACTCACATATGAACAATTCAGTATGCACACACAGATGCAAACACACACAAACACACACACATATACTGACGCAAATGTCATTGGCAAACAGAATGGCTAACGTAAGAAAACAGCCACAAAAACAATATATATATTGTGTTATTTTTTACTATAAATATAAATATATATATATATATATTATAGAGTTCTGACTGACCGGTTGGGTAAAGGGCCAAGGGAACAGAGAGAACGGTAAGAAGAGATAGAATGTGAAAAAGGTAAAAAAGGAAAGACAGACGAATCCGATGAGGAAACACGGCCAATGTTGACAACTCACTGGTGATTTACACTGCTGCACCAGGCTGTGTGCTCGTGTGTGTGTGTGTGTGTGTGTGTGTATGCGTGCGTGCGTGCGTGCGTGCGTGCGTGCGTGCGTGCGTGCGTGCGTGTGAATGTTTGTGTTTTTGTGTGTGGGGGGATTTTATATATGTGTGTGTGTGTGATGTGTGTTTGTGCGTGTGTGTAGGCGGAGCATAAACATATGTGTGTGCGTGTGTGGGTGTGCGTGCATGTGTGTGTGTTTGCGAATCATGTGTGTTGCATTCTGCAGTCCTATTTCGACTTCTCTCTCTCTCTCTCTCTCTCTCTCTCTCTCTCTCTCTCTCTCTCTCTCTCTCTCTCTCTCTCTCTCTCTCTCTCTCTCTCTCTCTCTCTCTCTCTCTCTCTCTCTCTCTCTCTCTCTCTCTCTGCCACAGTCGCACGCCCTGCCCTATAAATCCTTTCAAATCGCTCAATAACCTATAACGTTAATGTCACTGGGCTGCCGTTCCATTTACTACCCCCGTATATATGTGTGTGTGTCTGTGTATATGCGTGCATGCGCATGTGCGTTCATGTGTATGTTTCTGCGCACAAAGCTAAATATTAATGTTCCATTCTCTCTCATTTTTGTTTTTGTTTCTTGGTATTTGTGTTATTGGATTTGTTTTTGTATCTATACGTGTGCATGTGATTGTGTGTGTGCGTGCATGCCTGCATGTCTGTTTGTGTGTGTTTGTGTGCATGTGTGTGCGTGTGTGTTTGTGTAAGTCTGTGTGTGTGTTTGTACGTGCATTCATGTGTGAGTGCGTGCGTGCATACTTTCATGTGGCTCTGTGTATGTGTGCGTGCGTACATACGTTGATGTAAGTGTGTGTGTGTGTGTGTGTGTGTGTGTGTGTGTGTGCGTGTGTGTGTGTGTGTCTGTGTGCGTGCGTGTGCATGTGTGCCTGCGTGCGTGCGTGCGTGCGTGCGTGCGCGTGTGCGTGTGCGTGTGTGTGTGTGCGGCTGTTGGAATGATCCCCTGCAGACCATAATGCCTGTGGAAAGGGTCATTGCCATCCATGATGAGATGTGGCCACACTGTAAAGCTCCCAGGCTAAACTCCACCTGCTCCAGACCAAACGGAAACCCACGCTGCGGAGGAAGCAGTCCGACCCTTCCGGTCCAACTGAACACCATTCGCCCTGCTGTCATATTCTACTTTCATTCTGTTTACTCCAAACACTCAGCGTGCTGCTCCCGCTTTGTCAAGCCCTTTTGTTTTTTTCTTTGTCATATTTCTTTTTGGGCAACGATCTAATTAGCCACGAGCAAGGCGAGCTTTTCAGTCGCAGCGAGGGGAAAGTGTGTGTTTATAAGGTAAACCCGTCCTGCTGTTTTGAGTAACATCTCCTCCCCGGTTGTCGTCTAAGATAATGGTAGTCTAATCTTTCCATCGGTTAGGGATACACCTCATCTGGGGAGTTGGGTACTACCGCTGATTTGGCTAAATAGCACATTGATATTCACATATCGGAAGATAAGTGTCAATAACATGTTCCTTAGTTACCTGGTTCACAACGTCGGGGACGTTTTGAAGTGATACGGTTGTGTCACGACCAAAAAAAACCGAAGGAACCTCGGGGACGAGGAAAAAAAGGGAAAAGGAAGGCGACGGGTTTTCTACACAGCAGCGCAAAGAATATCAAGCTACACTTCCAACCGCTCACACTCATACAGACACTAGTAACAGCAGGGGGGGGGGGCACATCCCACTGGGCTCAATCCTCCACCTGCTTCACCCCTACCTGCTCCTTAATGACGCTTATCTGAACTCCCCGCCAGTCGCTCTGGATGAAATCCGCTGCTAAATGACTATGGGGTAAATAGAACGATGAATTGGATTTTCCATCACGCTCGGCATCCACACGTCCACGTCCAGCATGTGTCTGACCCGTTTTAAAAAAAAGAACGCACGTGTGTGTTTACAGATTGAATGCGCTGAATGTGTGGAGCTACAGTACATCTTTTTTTTCAAACACAACAAATGGGCTTTTCGAGAAGTCCCAGTGTGGACAAACTACCTCGATGTGAAGACGATGCCACAAGTATATTTAAATTTGTTTTTTTTGGGTGGATGTGACGCCGGATAAACCATGGTTGTTCAGATGACAGCGAAGAGAGAGGAGGAAAATAAATAAAGCGTTTGCTGAGTGTGGAGAAAAGTGGCAGCTTTTTATTAAATCCATGTAATTAGCTCTCCAGCTGTGTTAAACTAGAAAACACAACACTGCATGACAGAAATTATTTCAATTTTATTATTATTATAATATATATTTATTTTTTTCAGTGAAGCCTCCATCTCTAAATGTGCTTGCTTCCTCTCAGCAGCGTTCACACATTCAATCACACGCTTCAAGATCCCAGCTGGTCATTTAAATTCACTCAAAATGGGGAGACATGTACTACAATTAATGTCTTTAATGTGCGTACACCTGTCTAATTTATGTAGAAAAAAGAAAAGACATCTGATTCATCTGGTTTCATCATTAAATCGCTGTCCTGCCCTTTACGTGCAATTTCAATTAGGCGCTCCGGTATGATTTAAATCAAGTTACCTGTTCGTTTAAGGTTGAAGAGCAGTTTAAAATAAAGATCTTCAATGTTTAAAGAGGTATTTTTAATTAAATCAGTGTCTATCTATCAATTAACTATCTTTCATTAACGGCATTCGTTGCTTGGATCTAGAACTAAAATGGCTTCATCTAGAACTAAAATGGCTTCATCTAGACCTAAATCGCGTTAATCTGGAACTAAGTGCACTAATCTAGAACTAAAAAGTAAAAACAAAGGAAGGAAGCTCATTGCTATCATCCATTTGTTTCCATAGCAGATCTACGCTATCCTAACAATTGCACCAATTAGCTCGTCCATGAAGGGGATTCGTCCTGACAAACAGTTGGCCCGGGGGGGTGGGGTGGGGGGGGGGGGGGTGTTGGTGGGGGGGGGGTGGGGGGGGAGTGATACGCTCACTCCTCGGCCCTCCGGCCCAGAATCCAGCACTTCCTGAGGAAGGGCAGTAAACGCCCGCGTACGAATGAGTGATTATCCTCATTGCTTTATGTTTTCTTTTTAATTGTTCATTTCATGCACCGACTCTCTCCCCCCCCCCCCACCCCCCGGTTGTTCCCGCTCTGCTTCCCCAGCCGTGCCCTGCACCATCAAGCCGACCCGCCGGCCGTGACAGGACCCTACGGCCGACCTTTGACCCTGCTCGGCCGGGCTGCAGAAAGGTGAGAGGTGAGGTCATAGTATCGATTCGAAGCTAACTTTATTGCCTTTGCGCCCTGAGCGCATTTCCTTCCCTTCTCTGAGTTTGTAGGTTGTGGGGGTTAAAAAACAAAACAAAACAAAGACGGCGAGCCGGAGAAAAACAGAGTGTGCAGAAAGGATGGAGTGACAGGAAGTCCAAATCACTTGAACTCACTCATTAAACCTTTCCTCAATTAAACCCGCCCAGATCAATGGTCTCCACCTCTATTAGGAATCGAATGGAGTCTGATCTCACGGCCCCTCTCGGCTGCCGATGCAGATAAGGACCTGCGGTGGGGGAACAGCGGGTCACTGCCAAGCTCTCTGACCTCTGACCTATCGGCTTGAGTCATTGCTTCTTCTGCCTCCTCCTCCTCCTCTTCCTACTCCACCTCCTCCTCCTCCTCCTCCTCCTCCTTCTCCTCTACAGTACTGGTTGTTTTTCTAAGGTTCATGATGTTGGTATGAACCTGTGTTCCCTTAAATAACCCATGGAATACACACACCAAAACACACACACACACGCACGCACGCACGCACGCACACACACACACACACACACACACACACACACACACACACACACACACACACACACACACACACACACACACACACACACACACACACACACACACACACACACACACTCTTGAGGCCTATCTGACTAAATTAGTATGATGTCTGTCTGTCTGTGTATTGAACTCACAACTGTTGAACGCTGTTGGGTCAGACAACCATACTGTTGTCATGGCGAATAGAGTCTGCTGCTGCCCTGACCGCTAACCCTGACTCACCCCCTCCCATTCCCTCCCTCACCCATGTGCATACAGTGATGAGGATGATGATGGCAATGGGTGACGAGCTTCCTACCTAAATCTCTCTCACACACACACACACACACACACACACACACACACACACACACACACACACACACACACACACACACACACACACACACACACACACACACACACACACACACACACACACACACACTTCCTCCTAACACTCCACCTCCCGGATAATTCCCATGTTATCCGTTGGCCTCTGTCCCCCCCCTCTCTCTCTCTCTATCCCCCCTCCCACACACACACACACACACACACACACACACACACACACACACACACACACACACACACACACACACACACACACACACACACACACACACACACACACACACACTTCCCTCTATTTTCTCTGCAGTGGTTAAAGCCATCGGTGATATACCTGCGCCACTTTTATACTCACAGGAGAAATCCCAGAAATACCAGAAATCCCCTCTCCAGCTCTCCTATTTAATCTCCCATCTCGCCCAGGAGATTCAACATGCTACGGCTAACGCTAATGCTACCGCTACCTCCACCTCCACCACTCCCCCGGCCCCCTGGGTGCAGCAGCAGCAGCAGCAGGCTGGCGGAGGGGCGGGGAGTGTGAGGCGGAGGGAGGGGGGCTAAGGAGCGACAGCCCCGGTGTAGCGGAGCGGTCCGGGCGAGACTTCGCGCCCACCGTCTTCCCGCGGGATTACGAGGAGCTATCAGCCGCGTTGTCGTGGCTGGTCCCGATAGATGCGCCGTAACCGGGCACATTTCTTTTATAATTTGAATAAAAACTGAGCACAGAGAGTTTCACCGGTAGGATGAAGGTGAGTTGTGGCCATGATTTAGGTTTTCTTAAAGATGTGCACTTAAACATGTTGGGGTGGGGGGGGTGCAGTCTTACTCTGAAAAGAACGAGAGACTAAGTTTCAGACTCGTTCACATGCAGCGCGATTCGTTTTCCCTTCCTAAATTTGATAAATATGAAATGATAAATAATTTTAAACAAGTTTAGGAATTATATTATTATTAAACAGCTTTAAACAAGATTAGGAAGATAAAGTTATGAGGATTAATAACTATCTTCCTGTTGAGGGAGATGGACGGAAGTCGATTTCTAGATGGAAGGCTGTTAAACATCCATATCCACGGATATCTATATCTATGTATATATAGCTAATAACTGAGCCAGCATAACGAAAGGTTAACTGAGTAGCCTAAAGCCACCCTGCCTGAATGTGAGCTCATGTCTATGAAGCGCTGATCTGACCTATGGGAACGCTGGATATTGACTGAACCAACTGGCCCGGGAGGTCAAGTCGTTGGGAAGCCAACACACTCAGGGCAGTTTAATGTATCGCTAAATGGACCCTGGCAGAGAGCGGCCGCGTCCGGCAGCCTCGTGCCCCATCTGCGGCACAGAATTAGAGAGAGATTACTGCTGCTGCTGCCTTCCAGTTACAGACAATAACCTTCCCTCTCTCTGCCCACGCTAGCAGACACACTCATACACACTGACACAACCCTCTCTCTACACACACACACACACACACACACACACACACACACACACACACACACACACACACACACACACACACACACACACACACACACACACACACACACACACTCACACCCACACAACTCTCTCTCTACACACAAACACACACACACACACACACACACACACACACACACACACACACACCGACACAACCCTCTCTCTACACACACACACACACACACACACACACACACACACACTCACTCACTCACACCGACACAACCCTCTTTCTACACACACACACACACACACACACTCACAACAACACAACCCTCTCCACACACACTCACCCACGGCATAACTCTCTCCACACACACACACACTCACACACTCACAGAATGACACAACCCTCTCTCTACACACACACACGCACACACACACACAACGACACAACCGTCTCCATACACACTCACCCACGTCATAACCCTCTCCACACACACACACACACTCACAGAACGACACAACCCTCTCCACACACACACACAGACACACACACACACACACACACTCACTAACACACACACACACTCACAACGACACAACCCTATCCACACACACTCACCCACATCATAACCCTCTCCACACACACACACTCACTCACTCACAGAATGACACCACCCTCTCCACACACACACACAGACACACACACACACACGCACACACACTCACAACGACACAACCCTCTCTACACACACAAACACACACACACACACACACACACACACACACACACACACACACACTCAAAACCCTCTCCACACACACACACACACACACACAAGCGCGAACGCACACCACTCGGGCCGCTCACGGTGCTAGGGAGTGAGTTAGGCCCGAACTGGGAGATGTATTTGTGACGATTGTTTGGGGTCAACGAGGAACGCAGGCTGCGCTGTATTTGGCACTGCAGCACTTTGCAGCCCTCCGGAAAAAAACTGTTAAAGGTATACGCCGCCGTTTCTGTCGATTGTCATTTGCGCGTCTGACCCCGATTCAGATGTGTTGTTTAATTCCATGTTTATTATATACTTTCTGTACCGTCCTGTTCATGTACCAAGCATGACGTCAAACTGAAGACAGAAAACGCGGCTCTGAGTGGGAGGAGGTTCGGGGATTGGTTCAGACCAAACTGTCACGCAAAGTCAATTTTTTCTAAACTTTATTTTTTTTACTTGGCTGTCTCCCCAAACGGCTCTCGGTGTCGCTGGTGTCCACAGAGAATGCCTGACTTCCTGTCACTTGCGTGGTGCGCGTGTGAGTGGCGGTGAGAAACTCCTTCAGACCAGCAGGTCCAACTAACGACAGGCAAGGCGGTTGATTGATCACTCGCCCCCCCCCCCCCACCCCCCCCCTGTAATGATTAGGGGATTCAACTAACAGACCTGTTTGTGTGAAACTACAAGAAAACAACTTTGTAGCGTTCCCTAGTAATGTACTGTACAGTAGTGAGGTACACTGTGGTGCACACACACACACACACACACACACACACACACACACACACACACACACACACACACACACACACACACACACACACTCCAACATAATTAGATTAGAGGGGGAGGTTGAGGCAGATGAGGATAAAATTGAGAGATGAAGACTGAGTAGGATTTGATCTCCATTCTCTCTCTCTCTCTCTCTCTCTCTCTCTCTCTCTCTCTCTCTCTCTCTCTCTCTCTCTCTCTCTCTCTCTCTCTCTCTCTCTCTCTCTCTCCCTCTCTCTCCCCCTCTCTCTCCCCCTCTCCCTCCCTCCCTTTTACTCTCACTCTCCTCCCTTCTAAAACCCAGTCCCCTGCTCGGTACACTCAATTATTTATCAGCTCACAGACGCTGTGGAGAGGAGGAGAGAGCAGCCAGAAGCCCCCCTGACTTTCCTCTCCTCCTCTTTGCTCCTCGTGTACAATCCGCTCCTCTCCACTCCTCTCTCTTTGCTCCTCCTCTTCCTCCTCCTCTTCCTCCTCCTCCTCCTCCTCCTCCTCCTCCTCCTCTCCTCTCTCTCTTCTCTGCCCTCCTCTTAAAAAAAATGACCAGCCCTTTTATCCCTTCCATGTAGAGTATGAATTATTAACGCTAATGACCCATGTGTGTGTATGGGCATGTGTGTGTGTGTGTGTGTGTGTGTGTGTGTGTGTGTGTGTGTGTGTGTGTGTGTGTGTGTGTGTGTGTGTCTGTATATGCTGCTCCGACCTGCATCACAGGGAACATGCTGGTTGTCACCATTCCCTCTAATCACCTTGCTCTCTCTCTCTCTCTCTCTCTCTCTCTCTCTCTCTCTCTCTCTCTCTCTCTCTCTCTCTCTCTCTCTCTCTCTCTCTCTCTCTCTCTCTCTCTCTCTCTCCTCTCTCTCTCTCCCTCCCTCCCTCTCCCCCTCTCTCTCTCTCTCTCTCTTTACATGATGTCTTTTGTGACATCCGTGAACACACACACTCACACAAACACACAACGACACACACACACCATGTAAGCCCACCCCATCCACCAGGCATCCGACCCCCTGCTCTCCCCCCTCCCTTTACACACACACACACACACACACACACACACACACACACACACACACACACACACACACACACACACACACACACACACACACACACACACACACACACACACACACAGCCCACCACACAGGCAGGTAGGTCTTCATTAGTTCCGCGTACTTGCCTTTTTTTTTTGTGTTTTGTTCTTGTGTCCCCTCCCCTACCTGGCTATCATCTCTTTTTCCCTTTGCTCCGGAGGTCTTTGTTCCCCTCCCAGACGCAGTGGGGACGACGCAACGGGGAGAAGAAATAAAAAAAAACGCTTCAACTAGGGGTTTTTTTGGTCTTCGTCCTCGTCTGGGAGAACGTTGCGTCGCCACCACAACATCGCTGCAGTCCCAGCATGACATCACCACCTCCACCACGTGGGTGTGTGCGTGTGCAAACCTCGGCTCTGCGTAGTGTGCGCGCGCGCGTGTGTGTGTGTATGTGCTCCTCTACAACGCGTTCGTTGGCTTTGAGTGCGAGCCTTGTGAGCGTGTGTGTGTGTGTGTGTGTGAGCAAGCGAGCAAGGGAGCATGTGTGTGGATGTATGTGTGTGCGTATGTGTACTGTATGCGTGCGTGTGTGCGTGTGTGCGCGGTGTGTGTGTGTGTGTGTGTGTGTGTGTGTGTGTGTGTGTGTGTGTGTGTGTGTGTGTGTGCACCAAAACACTGCAGTGCTTGGGCCAGTGGAGACAGAGCTTCTGCTGGTGGTGTTGCTGGGGCTGGTGTTGCCAGTGCTGGGGCTTGTGGGGTTGATGGTGATGGGGTTGATGGTGATGGTGGTGGTGGTGGTGGTGGTGCTGGTGGTGGCGTATGGTTGAGGCCTGTCAGCCAGATGCTTCGACCAGAGTGCGGCCGACTATTTTTAACAAGACACTTTCTAAGCACGGGAAAAAAGCATTTAACTTTTTATTCCGTGCTTTCAGGGCTTCACGTGGAGGAGCCATAGAAGACCGGAGTATATGTGTGTGTGCTTGTGTGCAAAAAAGTATATTTTAATGTGTGTGTGTGTGTGTGTGTGTGTGTGTGTGTGTGTGTGTGTGTGTGTGTGTGTGTGTGTGTGTGTGTGTGTGTGTGTGTGTGTGTGTGTGTGTGTGTGTGTGTGCGTGCGCGTGCCTGTGTGTGTGGTCCCGAGCTGTGAGGGTTTAGGTGAATCACAGTGATGAAGAGGAATAGATAATAATCTACTCTACCGGGTGCAGCTCATCGCCAAACTATCAAAGCACAGAGAACGACTCCACGTCTGTAGGGGAGACACTAAACATGCACACGCAAACACACACCCACACACACCCACACACACACACACTCACACAGACATGCACGTGACCATAGTTAGGCGCTTAATGTGACACCCCTCACACACAATGAGCAGGAGGTTGAAAGAGAGAAGAGAGAGCATTGAAGAGGGAAAGATGGGGAGGTAGCAAGAGAGAGAGATAAGGAGTTAGGAAGTGAGAGAGATTGAGAAATTCGAGAGAGATAGGGAGTCGGGAAGAGACAGGGAGAGAGCGAGAGAGAGGGAGTTAGGAAGAGAGAGAGGGTGATGCAGGGATGAAGAGATAAAAGACGAGGGGAGGGATGGGATCAATGGAGGCCAACAGAGAGATGAGAGACGAACGGGAGGAGGGCGAAGAGGGAGAGGGATGGATGGGAACAGCATGTTCTTCCTCCAGGTGGATCCATCGTGATGCGGCTCCCTCAACAACGTCCTCTTTTAAGAAAATACACTTTCGTCTCATTTCTACAGCATGGACTTTCTCTTTCTCACTGTTTCTGTTTACAGATGTCCTTGCCTTCTCCCTCCCACCCTCCCTCTCTCATTATGTGAAATTTAAACCCCTCACACGCAAACCGGCTCTGGGAAAAATAACAAAAAAACATTAAAAAAAAAACACTCAATTACGAACAAATTAGCAACCAAAGTAGGAACAGCGAAGCAGGTGTTTACTTTAGCTATTCCGCGGACAGCCGTGGTGTGGGTTTGCGACGGAGGGGGAAACTTGTGTGTGTGTGTGCGTGTTGCTCGAAGCTGCTGTTCACCGTGTGTGTTGTGCAGTGGGGGGGTTCAGGTGGCCTCGTATTTGCGGCGGTTCACACGACCCCGCTTTGATTAGTGTTTGCTCGTTATTAGACTTAAAGACTTGAATAAATAACGCACCAAGCGATAACTGCACATGATTATGTAGAAGGTGAGACGCAGGGAAGACCATTGCTCGAAGGTAAAGCAGACTAAAGTATATCTTTACACGTATATATCCAGTATATACTGTATATGGTGTAAATTAAATGGTAACTGAGAATCCAGACAAGGCCGTCAACCTGTTGTGTGTACAAATGATCCGAAGGTCTGCACGGTTTAGTCGTCGGGATCTGAAGTAATAAAAAATGTCACCGTTCACGAGACATTCAAGCCCCCCGTTCGTTCACCGTAATGAATTCAAACTGTTATCCCGGCAGCTTGTTTCTCTTTAGTGTTTAGCGTGAGCGTTGCGGGCTTTGCTTTATTGTTCTGCAGTATTCTATTGGCACGCGTTCCTCTCTCCTCCATTCGATCGGACACTTTGTTCTCAAGGCGCAGCATTGTTGGGCATAAGCGGGCTGAAACTTTAGGCACGCAAACTGTTGTGGAAACAAGTCAATTCAAGAGGTGTTCCATTGATTGGAGGCTAAACCGTTTGGACTTTGGTCGAATGCCGAATGCAGTATATATTTTTTAACAGCGATCACAAAGTTAGGGTGCGGTGCTACCTGGACTCCGGGTGGGAGAATCTACGAGCAGAATATTCAGCGAGCGGCGCTGGCCGAGCCGGTTTTGTGGGGTTTCCAGAAGTTGGGGTTCAGTGCCGGGGGGGTGCTGTGAATCCCAGCTCTGCAGCACATCAATAAAAAACATATTTTACAGCAGATTCAGCTCAATCTCCAGCATTGTGCGCGCCTCCCGCTCCCATGACGGCTGCTGCGGATCCACGTGCGCACACCCGCCCGCACGTGCACACGCACGCATATACAGATAAACGGTCTATCTCACCCGTACCTACGCACATACCTATGTACGCGCAGACGTACATACGTTCGTATGTACAGACATACAAACTTGCCTGCATACACACATTGTTCGTTCAAAACATGTAGATATGAACGGGGATGTTGTACAGTCTCAGACGCATGCAATCGCATGAGCGCAAACACACATACACACACAAACGCACAAGCGCAAACACCCATACACACACAAACACCTCCACAAATGCAGAAGCACACACACACACACACACACACACACACACACACACACACACACACACACACACACACACACACACACACACACACACACACACACACACACACAACACACACACACACACACACACACACAAACCATAGCGTAGCTACTAATTCACATTGTTTAACCCTGATAATAGGACATAACAGACTTGCCTGAAGGTGAATACAGGACATTCAGAACTTCAATAGGAGGCTTGCAGCACCGATTAAGATTCAAAGAACACACAGACAAACCCCCACACACACACACACAGAAACGAACACACACACAAAAACACAGAAACGCACACACAAAGGCAAAACAGGCCTTCACATGACAATGTGCTTACCTCCATAGAAACAATACACCCTGCGTAGGCAGTCTGTTCAGGTAAACAATGTGCAGATCCCATGTTATATGACTCTGTCCCACGATGACGACTGTCTAGACTCATCCATGACGGAATATGAGCTACCTGCTCTTGTTTTCCGCCTGTTTTGCTATTAAAAGTAACATTTTAAAAGCAAGGCGTTGTTGGTTTTTCCCTGCAATGATTTTACACTCAAACTATTTCCTGCGGTTTTTTTTTATGCCCTGTTTTAGTATTGTTATTAACAAACAGTTTGAGTCTGAGCCGCGTTGCACTCCCAGGCACTAGACAAAGGGCTGGGAAGTTTTGTTTTTTTTTCCCTCGAATCAAGTGTGGGTGTTTGCTTCACTTTACGTCGCGTTAGCTCCTCTTTATACGTACAACCAGCAGCTAGGAGAGATCCGTCTGATTTTCAAAGTGCTTTGATGAGTCAGGACGAGACCCGGGAGGAGATGAGTGATGTCTGAAGACAAACCTTAGAAGAAAAGTAAAGTTAAACTGACAACGTCTTGGGAATGCCCCCCTTAAAAAAAAAGGAAGAATTATCGTGGGTAGTACGGCTAAATTATAACAAATTGCTTTTTGCGATTTCGGCGTATTTCTAAACCACCAAAGGCAATTAATCAACGTGTTTATCATCATCTCTGAACTAGTGAATTGATTCCACTTTAATTCCCTTGTTGGTTTAGAGAATTCCCACAGCTTGTCATTGAGACAATCTCCTGCTTGTACAGGTAAGATTCAGGCGTCCGCCTGGTAGATTAATATGTCCTTTGACAAATTAAGATTAATTTAGCGCTTTTATTCAGCACAATTTATGTGGGGAAAATAAAAAAAATCCATAGTGTGTGTGTGTCTGGGGTGTGCATATGTTTGTGTGTGTGTGTGTGTGTGTGCGTGCGTGTGGATAGCTTCCTCTTCCAGACTTCAAACAGGGAAGGCAACAACTAAATGCTAATCCTGATAGAGCATCAAAGTGGAAGGAGAAAGTTAAAGGGGGGGGGGGGCCTTATAGCGCAGCTTCCCAGAGCCAAACACTCCAAGCAGAGTAAGAGCCTGCGGCCTAATTCTGTGGCTATAGTTATATAATTTAATACACTTCGTTGTCTGACTCGCAGGCCGATAGAGCGGATCCCATCATTCATGCTATTGATGGTACCAGCGTGAGTCAACACTGAGCATATCTCTAGTTTTATTCAGATTAAATCATATCCATACAATAGGCCCTGGCGTTGTAGTGAATTGCTATGCTTACAGCATAGTGTGATGGAGTAGATTAGTCTTTGTTTTTTTTTGTGTGTGTCCGTATCGCTTTTAATTGTTTTTGGAATGATGTTTACATGGAATAATAAGAATAAAAGATATTTTATTATTAAGACCTAAGCACACAGTTAATGAGGTGTCATTTTACACAAACAAAAAAATCGAAGGCCTTGTTTATGTGTTCACAAGGTAACACACACACACACACACACACACACACACACACACACACACACACACACACACACACACACACACACACACACACACACACACACACACACACACACTCGCAGGCTACACTTAACGCTTATGAGATATTTCGCTCAAAAGTAAACTGAAGGAATCAAAGTCACAGCAACAACAGAAAATTGCCTCCAAAGAGGAAGAATTGTGGGATATTAAGAAATAGATAAAGGATTGTTTCCAGAACTTCCCTTCAGGGACTAATAAAATTGCATCTTATCTTACGCTAAATTGTAAAACTATGAAATTGCTAAATTGCGATTTTCATACAATAAAAAGAGCCAGGGAGGAAACTCCAAAGAGGGTTCCCTTTGGATAAAATCAACACGTTTGACCAAAACAGACAATCATGATGTTGCCACATGCCGAAACCTGTGTGTGTGTAACACGTGGACGCCGGGGCCTCACGTTGCAGACAAAACACTCACTGCCGTGATTTGCAACCTGCATTACGCTATTCCTTCCCACCGCCTCTCTTATAGAGCAGGCAAAACCGTGCAGTTCCACATGAAAGCCAACCCACATTAAAACCAAAAAAAGTCTGTAAAGATCCGCTTAAGGCGACGCGATGAGGTGTCTATGTCTCCGAGAGACTGGGGGTCTCTCCCCCTCCACGGCCATGATCAAACACTGAAACAAAAAAGGGGAGCCGCGTGACGAGCCGTACAGCCGTCGACGCTTTCAGACTTTGTGCGTTGTCACTTCTTTTTTTTTTTGTTTTCTCGACACACGTTTGAGTTTAGCAGATCCGCCGCGCGGCTTCTTTTATTACATGAAGGCGGCCGGGGTGGGGGGGGGGGGGTAGAAGCGAATCAATAAAGAGACGTTTTCTCTTTGATCAGCACACTCGTGATTCTCTGCACCATTCAGCAATAAAAGGAGGTGGGAGAAAAAAAAAACACCAGGAGAGGGAAAGAACAGCGGCTAAGCGATGTTATAAACAACGTGTCTTTTTTTTTTTGTCAGGTGCAAGGAAGCAGTTATATACGTAGACTCGCATACGTCTGCACGTTGCAGGTTACAATGCATTGATTTCACGGTCCTCGTGTGTGTGTGTGTGTGTGTGTGTATGTGTGTGTGTGTATGTGTGTGTGTGTGCACGTGAGTTTGTTGGTGTGATTCACGTTGAAGCTTTTTCTACTGTATCTGTGCGCATAATTCCTTATGAAGCCATTTCTACAGTGTGCTTGTGAGTGTGTGTGTGTGAGCATGTGTGTGAGAGTATATGTGTGTGTTTGTGAGCACGTGATTTGTGTGTGTGTGTGTGTGTGTGTACATGATTTGTCTGTGTGTCTCAGTATGTGCGATAGAGAGAGGAGGAGAGAGAGAGAGAGAGAGAAGAGAGAGAGAGTCAGCCAGTACATGCCTGCCTGCACCATTTGTGATGTTTGCACATGTGTGTATAATCCTGCACCGGATGCAAGGCAAAGCTCCCCCCGATCCACACACACACACACACACACACACACACACACACACACACACACACACACACACACACACACACACACACACACACACACACACACACACACACCAAAACAGTATCTCAGGTCGCAGCCCGTGGGCTCTCCTCCAGCACCACCATCACCCCCCCGGGCCTCAGTGTACTCACCCAGAAATACATCATCATTTCGGGCTACGGTGGGGGAAAGTCGGACACCGGCGGCTGGAGGACTGGCAAGGTACAGGGACACCAGCGCTCGCTGCACTCCACTCGTCTTCCTCTTCCTCTGCGTCGCTGTGTCAGTGAGTGTGTGTGTGTGTGTGTGTGTGTGTGTGGTGAGAGTGTGTGTTTGTGTTTGTGTGTGTGTGTGTGTGTGTGTGTGTGTGTGTGTGCACAGGCACGTGCGTCTGCGCAGCTGTCTGTTCTCCTCAGTCGGGTCTGCTCCGGGCCTTTCTCCAGTCCCGGTTTTAGGGGTCGCTCTCTCGCTCACCGCGGCTCGTCGGTGCTGAGCGGACGCTTGATGGACGGTCCACGCCGCAGGGTTGTTTTTTTTTCCGACAGCGACGCAAATAAATAAATTGTCCAAGCGGGTCTTTGTTCAGCGTAACTAGAAGTGTCTTCTTCTTCTTGAAACTTGTTGTGTTAAAGTCCGTTTGTCCAGGTGGGTCGCCCCTCGGTCGCCCCCTCTCTCTCTCTCTCTCTCTCTCTCTCTCTCTCTCTCTCTCTCTCTCTCACTCACTCTCTTTTTTGAGGGACTTCCTGCTGCTGCTTCTTCTTCTTCTCCTCCTCCTCCTCCTCCTCCTCGTTTGTTCCCCCCAAGCGAGCACTAATGGCTCGTCGACCCCGAGCCCCTCAAACGTTTAAGGTAGAAGGAGAAGAGGGGAAATCAACTTCCTGCTTGTCTCGTTTCTCGCCAAAGGTGGAGGAAAAAAAAAACCCCGGAAGAGGTGAAAAACTAGAGCGGGAGGTAGAGGAAGAAAGCGAGGAAGAGGAGCCAGCCGGAGAGATGGAATGCAGAGGGAAAGTGTGAAGAGGTTAGTCACCGCACCTCTCTCCGTGCTCTGTGAGCTTTTGTGTGTGCGTGTGTGTGTGTGTGTATTTTTGTGTGTTTGTGTGTGCGTGAGTGTGTGTTGAAGCGTGCGTGAGGCTTGTTCTCCTCTGTCCTCCAAAGAACTCACTTCCTCTCTCTCTCTCTCTCTCTCTCTCTCTCTCTCTCTCTCTCTCTCTCTCTCTCTCTCTCTCTCTCTCTCGCTCTCTCTCTCTCTCTCTCTCTCTCTCGCTCTCTCTCGCTCTCTCTCTCTCTCTCTCTCTCTCCTCGCTCGCCCGTGTCTCGCTCTCTCAATCTCTGTACTTCTCAACGCCTTGCCGTTCGGAGCAGCTGCAAAAGTCTGGAGCTCGGGATTTCTCTGGAACACACTCTCTCTCACTCTCTCTACTCGCTCGCTCTCTCGCGCTCTTCCTCCGGGGTGCGCTGGCTACAACTACCGACCTAGCTCTACCCTCGTGCACACACTCTGCCTCTCAGCGCGGTCTGAGCCATCTCTCTCTCTAGTCTCTCTCGATCCTCTTTCTTTCTCTCTCACTCTAGTCTCTCTCCATCCTCTCCCTCTCTCCCTCTCTCTCTCTCTCTCTCTCTCTCTCTCTCTCTCTCTCTCTCTCTCTCTCTCTCTCTATGGTTGAGTAGTTTCAGTGAAGTGTACACGTGGGGTGGCTTTTCAGCATGAAAAGACAGCATGCTTAGATATTGTTTGAGCAGGTCTTACTGCTGTGTTTGTGTATACATGTGTTTGTGTGTGTGCGGGTGGGTTTGTATGTGTGTATGGGTATGTGTGTGCATGTGTGTGTCTCGGAAGGGACAGATGATGCCAGACGATACGGTACAATTGTGCCGGGATGATGGAATGGACAGAGAGAGAGAGAGAGAGAGAGAGAGAGAGAGAGAGAGAGAGAGAGAGAGAGATTGACAAAGATGATAAAAAACAAAACAAGCAAACATTTGTTGTGTGATGAGAGATGAGATGAGAGAGAGAAGCAGAAGGGATGGGGGGAGGGATGGGAGAGAGAGGGAAAAAATGAAGAAGAAAGAAACAGAGGAAGATAGAGATCAAGATGGCTGAACTGAAGAAGCTGTTGTTTCCTGTTGCTCATTTGGTGCCTACTTCCCCCTCTGGTGTGCGGAGAAAGAGCAGGAAGCACTCTCAGAGTCCTGTGTGGTGTGTGTGTGTGTGTGTGTGGTGTGTGTGTGTGTGTGTGTGTGTGTGTGTGTGTGTGTGTGTGTGTGTGTGTGTGTGTGTGCGTGTGTGTGTGTGTGTGTGTGTGATGTGTATGTGTGTGTGTGTGTGTGTGTGTGTGTGTGTGTGTGTGTGTGTGTGTGTGTGTGTGTGTGTGTGTGTGTGTGTGTGTGTGTGTGTGTGTGTGTGTGTAAAATAAATAAACAATAACTTTGAAGAACTCAGTGATAAGGGGATTGGACAAGAGAGGTAGATCAACGGTGAGAGAGGATGCTGAGGCTGCTTCCACATCCCTCCCTCTCAAAACCAGGAGTTTCTACCCATCACAACATTGTTCTGTTCGTCAAATCTGCCTTGTTTGTGTACACTTCCATTGTTGAGAGCACAGTAAAACGTGTGTATCATCATGTGTGCTTTCTGGTGAATCTTTGTAATGTGTGTATGGTTACATCTGGTTTGTTATTAATCCCCCCCCCGCCAAACATGGCCTGAGCTACAAAAAATACCAACTTTGTTGTGTTGCAATTAAAGTTCATATTCTATTCTATTCTATTCTATAGTGAATCTGTGTTACATGTGTGTTATTACGTCTGACCCATGCTGACTGGTAAGGTGTTTATCATTACTTCTGATATGTGTGGACTCTGTGACGTGTGTATTGTTACGTCTGATGCATGATGATTCTGTGACGTGTGTATCGTTACGTCTGATGCATGGTTAATCTGTAACGTGTGTATCATTACGTCGGAGACATGGCGACTCTTTGTAACGTCTGTATCAGTCCATATGATGCACGGTGACTCTTTGTAACGTCTGTATGGTTACATCTGTTCCAAGGTGACTCTTTGTAACATGTGTATCATCACGTCTGAGGAGTGTGTATGGTGGTGATTTCCATGCTGGTACATTCCAGTGCACACACGCATTGGGCGTGGTATGTGGCAGAGTGAGAAGCTGCACCAACACTAACATGGTATACACGATCAGACACACACACACACACACACACATGCGTGAGCGTACACACACACATACACACACAAACGCACACAGACTTGCATGCATGATGCACACGTCGGAACAAACACGCACATACACACCGGCAGTAAGAGAGGGAGAAAGAGGGAGAGGTGGGTGAGGGGTTAGGATGTAACAACCAGCCTGCCTCAGCACATTTACGCCCCCCCCCAGCCCCCAACCTCTCCCTCCCCTCTCCCCCAGTACAGTCAATACACCACTGAGACAAGCTGCCACCTTAACCCCTACGGTGCCATGCATTGGGAGCCAACTGGCTCACACACTGGAGAGAGAGAGAGAGAGAGAGAGAGAGAGAGAGAGAGAGAGAGAGAGAGAGAGAGAGAGAGAGAAGAGAGAGAGAGATGCAGAGAGAGAGACAGACAGAGCTGACAGAGAGAGAGAGAGAGAGAGAGAGAGAGAGAGAGAGAGAGAGAGAGAGAGACATGGTCTTTTTTTGTGGTACTAGTGTGGTACCACAAAAGTTGTTGCTTTTCTTTTTTCAGTGGCGGGGGGGGGAGGGAGTTGCGCAGAACATATAATGATCATTATATGTAATTTATATAATTATATATATATCACGGTTGCCTTTGTTTCAAATTCCTCTGCAAAAAAAAAAACGGCCACAATGCACCAAAGGCAGTTAAAGCCATGAGAGGGCGAGAGAGATAGAGAGAGAGAGCATGGCATGTCTCATTTATTACAGCAAATAGAGAAGAAGAAGAAGAAGAAGAAGAAGAAGAAGAAGAAGAAGAAGAAGAAGAAGAAGAAGAAGAAGAAGAAGAAGAAGAAGAAGAAGAAGAAGAAGAAGAAGAAGAAGAAGAAGAAGAAGAAGAAGAAGAAGAAGAAGAAGAAGAAGAAGAAGAAGAAGAAGAAGAAGAAGAAGAAGAAGAAGAAGAAGAAGAAGAAGAAGAAGAAGAAGAACAGAGAGGAAACAGCATCACGTGAGAAGACAATGCATATGCTAAACGTGTGTTTGACACGGATATCGTGGTCCGCGATATGTTCCGGCAGACAGGATGTATACGCAGCCTATGCGGTGTAGCGTGTTAGTGGATTTCTGCACCATGTGTATTCTGTACATGCTGCAAAATTGATCGGAATACTGTACTATGCTATTGAGTTATTATATATATATATATGTATTTATATATACACCAATGTGTATATATACTTACGCACAATGTGTGCGTAAGTTTGTGCATGAGTAAATGCATATGTATGTATGTAAAGAAATGTATATATGTTTGCACAAAAGTTTATTCAGCAAATAAATCGTTACTGAATAACACTTACGTGTCATGTATCAATGGATGAAAGTTATGAAGCAATGCTTATTTTCTTTTCTGTACGGTGGGGCGTTCTGCATCCGCCAAGTGAAAGTCACGTTGGTAATATGCCTACTCCCCGATAAACTGGTTAAGAGTGCAGATTGGACCTTATAAAGGCTGGGGCGAAATGCTTTCCTCTAATGAAAAAGTAAAAAAAAAATGAGGACATATACAGTACATGCATGCATACATGCATCACTCTCTCACTCAACCGCTGAGAAAAAGTGCAGCTCTGCATCTCCTCCCCCCCATACCTCCCTCTCTCTCTCTCTCTCTCTCTCTCTCTCTCTCTCTCTCTCTCTTCTCTCTCCTCTCTCGTCTTCTCTCTCTCTCTCTCTCTCTCTCTCTCTCTCTCTCTCTCTCTCTTCTTCCTTCATACTCTCTCTCTCTCCTCTCTCTCCCTCTCTCCCTCCCTCCCTCCCTCCCTCTCTCTCCCTCTCTCTCTCTCTCTCTCTCTCTCTCCCCCTCTCCCTCTCTCCCTCTCTCTCTCTCTCGCCTGATGACTGTAACGCATGTCGGCAAGAGCGGCATTTCTATCTTTCCCCTAGCAACTACCATTAAAAAAGAAAGACAGCGTTTTCCTATCAAAATCTGGGCGTCATTCTATTTCAGGACCGGCTTTATGAATAAGTTAAGTTGTGGCGCTACATGTGAGCGGGCAAAAGGCTGAAAGCAAAAGGTCCTGACAGGAAGGAAGGAGGACGAAGAGGAGGAAGAGGAGGAGCACAGATGTCATGTTGGGTCAGTAAACGGGGACATGAATAGTGCATAGAGCAGACCGTAACATATATTGGATCTCCTATGCGGGTAATGCACAGATCATGTTTACGTATGGATCGCTGAAATGATGGCGGGGCCGCAGGATTCTGCTCCGTCGGCTGAGCTGAGAAGACCACTCAATAACTGGCCAAATATGGCCCATCAGGCCTTTTATACTGGACGCTCTCACTCCTAGTTCAACCTTCCAAATGTCAAATGTAAATATGATCCATTTTTGAAAAAGGAACCGAGCATCAGATTTAATATCGGGTTGATAACTCGCGCAATGTGTACAAAGCGGGAATATTGTGTGTGTGTGTGTGTGTGTGTGCGTTTTTCTGTGTGTTTTGGCATACACGCAGTGTGTCATTGTGTTATGGTGCGAATTGTGTGTGTGCTGCTGCATGGCAGCTGTTAAGAGTCAGAGTGTATTTCACGTTGCAGGGGACTGGGAGGCCAAACGAGAATATGTTCCCAGATAAACAGCCGAGCCAACAACATATCCTTACAGCGAACAAGCCAGCCTCTCTCCCACTCCACACACACACACACACACACACACACACACACACACACACACACACACGCACAAGCAGCCTCTCTCCCACTCACACACACACACACACACACACACACACACACACACACACACACACACACACACACACTGAGAAACAAATGCACACACTCACACAAACAGCCACATTTGCCTGTGAGCACATGCAGGCATGCACATTCATACACACAGGCACACACCACTTGCAGGTTGATTTATTTTGCTCCACTGTCTGCCAGCAGTTCTCTGTGTGAAGGCCTTCAGAGAGCTGATCTACCAGCTCCACCTGCTCTCTGTGCGCGCACACACACTCACACACACACACATACACACACACACACACACACACACACACACACACACCACACACACACACACACACACACACAAACCATGCTTCACCTGGACAAACTCTGCAGGCCAACGCTGTTTGACCACAATGACTGGTCAAACACACACACACACAAACTGTTGTCAGAGAGAAAACCCTTTGTATATAGACAAAACCAAAACTGGTATGTTGCTTGGATAACAGAGACCAAGGAAACGTTAACAAAAGGTGTGTGTGTGTGTGTGTGTGTGTCTGTTTGTTTGTGTGTGAGTGTTCTTTTAGATACAGGTGTCCTCATCGCCTAGCTAGAAAGCTCTCTCTCTCTCTCCCGCTCTCACTCCCTCCCTTTCTCCGCTCTCTCTTCCTCCCTCTCTCTCTCCCCCTTCCCCTTCCCCTCCCCCCCCGCTCCCAGTGTGGTCAGTGAGGAGTTGTGTTTCCTTCCCTGCCTCTATTATGTTCAAAAGACTGGAAAATGCATTTTGTGCAGCACACCCACTTCTATAGATCACCGGATTCACACTGCGTAGCAGCGTGCACACGCGCACGCGCACCCAAACATATGCACAGGCCTCCTCATTAGCCTTCATAGCGTTTGCCTCGGTCATCAGATCTGGTGACAATAAACTCAATTGAGCATCGCAGTGCAGCAGTGCCCCAGTGTTTACCCCCCCCCCACCCCCCGCCCCCCGCCCAACCCTCGCACGCCCACTCTCTCTCTCGTTCCCCCTCCCTCTCCTCCTCTCTCCCTCTGGTCACTTTCAATTATATCAATTAACTCATTAATTACGTGCCCCCCCGCCCCCCCTCCACAGAGAAAAGGGAGATTTGTGTCTGTAAGCCTTTTTTCCCCTCCCACATCTTCATCGTTGACACCGCCAACATCGCCGTTTCCATCGTCATCGTCATCATCGACATCATCATCGTCGTCATTCATGTCATCGTCATCATCATCAACGACAACATCGTCATCGCTGTCGACATTTGTCGACATGATCATCGCCATTAACGTCATCCTCCTCATCAACATCAACATCATCGTCCACATCGTCATCATCGTCATCATCCTCATCATCATCCTCCTCATCATCATCACCATCGTAGCATCCAGGTAAGACGATAACAGGGTGGAGAGTCCTTCCACATTGACAACATGAACGACCCCCCCCCCATTAACGTGATCCCAGCAGCCATGTCGGGGGCCCGGCACCCCCCGGACCACCGCCGCGCCGCAAAGCGCTGACGGGCTGATTCCAGGACCTGGTTGAGGCCAGCTGCTCACTTTTATAGGCGTTGTTTTCTCGCGTCTACTCAGGCCATAACGCTAAGCATCTGCAACACGCTGAATCATTTAAAATGAAAAAAAAAACAGCATGTACTCACGTGTGTGTGTGTGTGTGTGTGTGTGTGTGTGTGTGTGTGTGTGTGTGTGTGTGTGTGTGTGTGTGTGTGTGTGTGTGTGTGTGTGTGTGTGTGTGTGAGTGTGCGCGTGTGTGTTGCTGTATAATAAAACATGGAGGACGGTGCTCATAATAATTTTTGATGATATCAGCTACTCTAGGTATGGCAGATGAAATATTCACAGTGCTCAAGATAAATATTGTACATTTCTCTCCACGCTCAGAGAATGTCCTGCACTTTGAGAAGCTACGTCTACTTCTACCAATCACAAAATGCCAAGACGGCCCTATTTTAGCTGAATATATTATATTAACGGGAAAAAAAATGGACAGCAATTTTTCTTTGTTTTTTTTTTTTCCACTCTCCCCCATTCCTCTTTCATCTGATGTACAGACACCCCGGTTGGATCCTCAGAAACACCAAATCATTTCTAGCCTTTTAGCGGTCGCACACCGCAGACAGCCAATCAAAATGAGCCGGCGGATATCGCTACAGTCCGGAAAGAAGCTGCCCGTCAATATCCATCCAATATTCCATTTATCAGTGGCTCAATAACACAGTGCTACGCAATCAGGATGTGACATGTAGAAGATTACAGCCTAATTCAAAGTTAATTGAAATACCACTAATACGGCATTAGTGTTTCTGTTGGTGGTGTTGGAGTGTGTTTTTCTGTGTGTGTGTGTGTGTGTGTGTGTGTGTGTGTGTGTGTGTGTGTGTGTGTGTGTGTGTGTGTGTGTGTGTGTGTGTGTGTGTGTGTGTGTGTGTGTGTGTGTGTGTGTGTCTACGTGGAGGGGGGGTGGGGGTTATGCATAAATCTGTTCCATTATTAATACTGACATGTCAACAAGTAAAAAGAAAAATTGCAATTTCTCAGCTGTGGATATTAATGAAATACAAGGTGGCGGCTAAAGATTTTTTTTCCCGCTCTTTATTAACTTGTGTGTTTTTTTCAGCAACACAGACGCACTGTCCAACCTAAACCAGTCAACAGCAGTCAAGCAGTGGCCTTAATGCACTGCAGTAGCAGACCGACCCACACTGTGGCCAACCTGTAACCAGAAAATCATCAAAACCGACAGCCAGAAGATCCCAAATGTAATCAGAGAGCCTAGCATTACACACAAGCGCACACACACACACACACACACACACACACACACACACACACACACACACACACACACACACACACACACACACACACACACACACACACACACACACACACACACACACACACACACACACACACACACACACACACACAAACCAACAAATTGGTCGATTCCCACAGCCTCCAGCAGAAGTCTCTGTGTCCACTCCAAACCCATTGAAGGTACAGAAACAACAGAACACGCGCCTTGGTTCACTGTGTGAAAAACGGCAACGATGCCGCCGACCCCAGACAGAGAGGGCCGGAGACAGAGCTGAAGAGGGATGGAGACAGATAGTTGGAGAGGGAGAGGGAGACCCTCACCCCAAACAAACACTTACCAGTCTGGTGACGAGAGGAACCCCAAAGTGCCAAAAGTGCTCGTTGAGCAGCCCGCTGTAGACCACGTTTCCAAACAGAGCAATGGTTCCTGGTTTACACAGACCACTTCCTGGCTTGGTTTCTGTGGTAGAGGGAGAGGAGGAGGAGGAGGAGGAGGAGGAGGGAGGAGGAGGAGGAGGAGGAGGAGGAGGAGGAGGAGGAGGAGGGAGGGGATATGAACGGTTATTCTACTATGGTAAAATGTGAGAACACAATATTGCATCACGTCTTGGCTCGATTCAAATCCAAAATAAACAAATATGGGAAAAATGTCATCCTGAGCTCTGCAAATACAGGCATGGACAACAAGTGCAGCGGTGGGAAACACACACACACACACACAAATACACAGACACACACACACAGAGACAAACACGTGAATATTCAGACAGGGGGAAAGGCAAATAAACAGCCCAATTGACTGGAACCGCTAGCTCCTCTGGTGCACAAACAGCAACCTACTGGTACACAAACAACTAGCTCTCTGGTACACAAACAGCTAGCTCCTCTGGTACTCAAACAACTAGCTCCTCTGGTGAACAATTCACTAGATCCTCTAGTACACAAACAGCTAGCCCCTCTGGTTCACGAACAGCTACCTATTGGTACATAAACAACGATCTCCTCTGGTACACAAACAGCTAGCTCCTCTGGCACTCAAACAGCTAGCCCCTCTGGTTCACGAAAGCCTATAGCTCTTCTGGTACACGAACAGCTAGCTCATCTGGTACAAGGACAGCTAGCTCATCTGGTACACTAAAAGCTAGCTCCTCTGGTACTCAAACAGCTAGCCTCTCTGGTTCACGAAAGGCTATAGCTCATCTGGTACACGAACAGCTAGGAATAGTTAACTCCTCTGGTAAAAACATCTAGCTCTTCCGGTAAGAACAGCTAGCTCATCTGGTACACAAACAGCTAGCTCCCCTGGTACACAAACAGCTAGCTCCCCTGGTACACAAACAGCTATCTCCCCTGGTACACAAACAGCTAGCTCCTCTGATACACAAACAGCTAGCTCCTCTGATACACAAACAGCTAGCTCCTCTGATTCACAAACAGCTAGCTCCTCTGATACACAAACAGCTAGCTCCTCTGATACACAAACAGATAGCTGCCGTGGTACACAAACAGCTAGCTCTGGTACACAAACAGCTAGCTCTGGTACATTGACAGACAGCTCCTCTTCTACACAAATAGCTACATAACCATTGGTCTTCGTAACACATTACGACTTAACCGAAACGATGATGACATCGATAAAAATATATCAATAATTTAAATAATTTGACTATACTTCTAATAATAGCAGTAGTAAAACCACTAAATGACTTCTGTATTAGTATGAATGGAATGAGACAATTAAAATTATATCTCTTGATTCTTTGAATGTGATTGAAAATGGATCTCTCTCTCTCTCTCTCTCTCTCTCTCTCTCTCTCTCTCTCTCTCTCTCTCTCTCTCTCTCTCTCTCTCTCCTCTCTCTCTCTCTCTCTCTCTCTCTCTCTCTCTCTCTCTCTCTCTCTCTCTCTCTGTTCACCCCTCCCTCCCTCCCCCTCCTGGCTGTAGGCTTGTAATAAATCCATTATTGAAGACGGGGGGGTTGTAAAACAAGGACCCATTAAAATGTCACTTTTGCTTTTGGATGGCCAGAGCCAAGGAAAAGCTGAATGGGAGTGGAGCTCCAGATGGGTGAGGAGGAGACCGGGCCAGACCCACACCAGTCCAGACCCTAGGCCTGGCTAGGACTACGTGTTCCCCCCCTCCAAGTTTAAAGTGCCAGTGAACCCAAATTCATCATTTATTTTGGGTTTAAACATTTTAAGTGTGTATGTTTTCTGTGATATTCGACATAGCAAGCCATGCCATTTTGTTAATGGAATTAAACCGACACCGTAATCCAGAAAATAACAGGTGTAAAATCGAACGGTTTGGCCAGTCTCCGCCAACCGTTTTTTTTTTTTACATTCTCGTCTGCTCCATCCTCAGGTCCTGTTATTTTCGGAGGCACTTGGCATTCTAGCTGAAACGGGGGATTCACTTACAATTTAATGGTTACCCTGCTATTGTAGCCCCCACCGACTGACTGGGTTTCTGACACCTGGGTACTTGTCTGACTGGTGCCCTAGCTGTCCAATAGACCTACAGTTTAAAATCTAAAATGCTGTGTGGTTTTAAAAAGCATCTCTTTATTTGATTGGTGATAATTAATGATCATAAATAATGTGGTTATTTCTGTGAGATTGAATTTGATTATAGCTATATATAGCTGTATAGCTTCTATTGCTGAAACCCATTTGAATTTTAAAAGTCTAGGAACTAAGACATTAAGAAACTAGGACCTCCATATATGTTGATAGTTATTAAACATGATTATCTGATAATCCCATATCCAAGTAAATATCCATTATTTATTCATCGTGCAAGTTTTACATCGGAGACTGTAAACAGCATTATAACCACATTTAGATAATGTTTATGGAATGGAAGATAGCGGCCTTAAACACATTTCATATCCATAAAAACACTAAATATTGAACTGAATACAGAATGAAGTGCACTATATACACATATCTTTAAAGTGGAAAAATACACCGTGGGTGGCTAATACATCTCCACTAAGGACACAGCCACCAATTTGTCCTTCCTTCCTTCCTTCTCCTCCCCTGACTAGCTTCCCTTCCTTCCCTGCTCCCTTCCTCCATATATCCCCTTACTTCCCTCGCCATTAGAAACATCTGTCCAAATTTCCCTGCTGCACACACCGGCTGTCTGCACGCAAACACCCAGGTTGTGATCAATAATTCACCAGGACAACGACGGCAGCCACGCGTGCAGCAGACGTATAGGCTCAACGGCAGTCAGGCATGCAGGCAGACACATTGGCAGGGCAGCAGACGCCGCGATGCAGGCGGAAATATAGGCAGAACGGCAGCACTCCGGTGATCAGGCGGACATGAGGAACGTAGAATGCTAGCCAGGCATTCAGGCAGATGTATAGGTAGGATGCTAGCCAGGCATTAAGGCAGATGTATAGGCAGAGTGGGGGAAAGGTAGAGGTAGAGGCACATACATCTTATGTGATTACATGTTGTATTATTACACATCCTGTCCGTCTTATGTTATGACAAATTGTTTTGGGATAGGGTTGATTATAGTTCAAAAAGAGATATGATAATGTTCAAAAAAAGGATAAAAATGTATGTAGAAATGAGAACCATCACGCGATTTTTGTTTGAATCTGTGCAGAATAGAATTAGAAAACATTTGTAAATAAATGCACCACTAAAAAAAGGAAGAATCTCATGAGCAGAGAGTGAAAATTAGTACATTCATCGATTTTACCAGAAGTTGCCCATGTTTCATACCCTATTCTGCAGATACCAAGGCCCCTATTTCACAGGTACCAGCCCTGCCAGTGGACTGTATGTCTGGCAGGCTGATCCATCCATCATACAGCTAGGTGGACAGTTCCACTTGTGAGGTCATTTTTAAAAGGCGTGTAATGGCTAATCACACCTGGTGGTGGAATAGGGGGCCTTTAAAACATTCCGATGCTGTGTGTTTTAAGTCTGGGTCGAGCTATTAGCTGAACTCTCTATTATAACAGAGCAATGAGATGCAAATGGCTTGATTATACTCTATTGTAAGTAGAGAAATAAATAAAAGACATTTGGTAGTTTGAAAAATGGGCCATGGCATTGATCAGTGTCTAGGGTAATTTTACATCTGATCCTCAGTGTATCTATCTGTGCTCGGCTAGTCTCTCCTGGGTTAAGTTACAGAATTCCATCACTCTTCATCATGAGGAGTTTGACATGCACTCTCAAACCAACACAACACACACACACACACACACACACACACACACACACACACACACACACACACACACACACACACACACACACACACACACACACACACACACACACACACACACACACACACACTGTGTTATGGCCTAGGATTGGCTGTTCCCTTCAACTGGTTCTGGCAGTTGTCTGGCAGTTGTGAATATACTAGGCCTGAGTCCCAGCTCAGGACCCATGGGTGTGTGTGTGTGTGTGTGTGTGTGTGTGTGTGTGTGTGTGTGTGTGTGTGTGTGTGTGTGTGTGTGTGTGTGTGTGTGTGTGTGTGTGTGTGTGTGTGTGTGTGTAAGAGAGCGCGCTAGAGAGGGCATCATTTTTTACCTATGAGAAAGGGAACAGAGAAGCGGGCGACATATGTAGAGCATAGATAGGTATACAGAAGATCAGGGTTGTTTATGTTTTACCCTCGCTCTGGTGGCAACGGGCCTGTTTAATTGTTTATCAGTCTATATAACACACACACACACACAAACAAGCTTCATCGTCTTTAGCAAGTCATGCCAGCTCACCCTCATGCCAGACCAATTTGTCCTCCTTTCCTTTTGTTTCACAGTATTTTGTTGTTCTTTGTGTCGTTCTAATCAGGTTCTTTTCATTTGCCTTTCTATCCTCAGTTCTCTCCCTTCCTTCCATGGCTTCCTTCGTATGATCGTATTTATCACGTCTACGCTTCTGGGTCCTTAAGCAACAGCATGCAGTCAGCATTGCATGTATCTGTGTGCATGCCTGTGCTTGGGTGTGCGAACATGTGTGTGCTTATGTGCGCGCGTGTGTGTGTGTGTGTGTGTGTGTGTGTGTGTGTGTGTGTGTGTGTGTGTGTGTGTGTGTGTGTGTGGTGTGTGTCCGTGTGTGTGTGCGCGTGCGTGCGTGCGTGTGTGTGAGTGTGTTTGGTTGGGAACATGTGTTAGAGGCAGGGACAAGGATCATAGAGAGAGGATCTTTTGTTTCTCGTCACACTTGTCTGTTGTTGAGTATCAGGCACACACACACACAGACACATGCACACAGACACACAGACACACAGACACACACACACACACACACACACACACACACACACACACACACACACACACACACACACACACACACACACAGCCAAATAGTGCATGACAGGTATTTCTATGGTGTTTGACTCCTGCGATATACACCAGGTTGCAATACAGAGAGCCATGTTCTCACGTCAAAACGCCTCCTTTATGAACAACAGAGGTACCGCGCACATTTAGGAAAATAATATAATTAAATAAACAAGAAAAAGAGGGGCGACAGAGAAAAAAAAAAGCCTTATCAAGTATTTGCAAAGAGCCAATAAAATGTTCACAGCCCATCAAGCCGGACGTTGTGATTGGTCAGCAGTGTTACTAATAAGCGCTGATGGAACTCATAAAGGCCAATAAAAAACACACGGTTGAGCTGCAGCACTCCCCCCCCATTACCCAGCAGCCTTCTGCACGCCGTCGCCCCTGCCGATGGACGCCGGGCGCGACGACGCGGATCCGTGAGAGCACCGCTCGGCGAGGGGAAAGCAGCTTTCACATCACATTCACTCGGGGTGTGGGTTTCGGTGTTTTTTGTCCCTTTTTATGGGGATGGTTCTGGGGCTGTCGGGGAAACAATTGGGAAGGCAGATCCGGTATAAACTCGGTTTGTCGCCGTTTGACTGATGGAAGTGTTTGCTAACGTCCAAACCGGCAATTGAAACTCGACCTTGTTACCGTGACGAGATAGAGTTGAAGTATAGTGGTTCTATTTATTAGAATAGTATAGTTTTTGACCCAAACAGTAAACACTAATATCAACAAACTTATATCAATAAAGAGTTTAAATATATAGTTATACCAATAAAGAGTATATATATACAGTATATATATATTTATTTATATATATATATATATATACATGGGTGAATAATAATATATAATAATAATATGTATATATATATATAATAAGTTCGATAACAAATGCTGATAATATTAAAATAGAGGGATGAAGGCTATTAGATGGAGCCTCTCTGGATTATTGACAACACACAGGGCAGGATGTCAAATCCAGGCCAAACAAGCTGAGAGGAACAAACACTTGGCAGCAGAGCCTACGTACAACATTTTCATTGTGTTGTTTCACTAATTCATGAATTTGTTGTTCGATTGCTGAACATTGCTGCAGGTAATAAAAATAACAGCTTCAACATCCCGACCTGGCATATTAATATTCTCAGGGCTTTCCTATATTTATTTGTCCGCGCATTTATTTATTTATTATACATATATCTTTTTTCGCCATACTGCATTCCGGTTGTTCCTTAATCGATGCATGCTTAAATTGATATACTATAGAGGCAAATCATTAAAAAAAACCTTGACAAACCATATGCAGCAAACAAGCTCCCTTACCTTCCCTCTAGTACTATTTAAGCACACACACGCTTGTACATACACACACACACACACACACACACACACACACACACACACACACACACACACACACACACACACACACACACACACACACACACACACACACACACACACACACACGGGCACACATGCTTGTATATACACACACACACACACACACACACACATAAATTGCGGCCTTTTAAAGCAGCTCTTGATTGACACAGGGTTACATGTTTTGGATACAAAGTAAGACTTTAAAAAAGAGAGTGGAGAGAGAGATCTAATTGGGTAATTACAGACAGCCGAAGATCATGCAAGTGAGACTTAGGTTCATATTTCTTTATGTGTGTGTTTCTCAATTTCATCTCTGTGGCGGGTGGTGCTGAGGTGTGTCGCGAGCCAGGGATGTTGGCCAGGGATGTAGGGATGTTGACGTTGGCGTCTAGTTTTACTTTAAGTTTCAGTTCAGTTTCACTTTCGCTTTGTTTTAATTGTAAATGGGTTAGTTAAAGAGGGGTCCGGTGTGTACACTGGTGTGTGTGTGTGTGTGTGTGTGTGTGTGTGTGTGTGTGTGTGTGTGTGTGTGTGTGTGTGTGTGTGTGTGTGTGTGTGTGTGTGTGTGTGTGTGTGTGTGTGTGTGTGTGTTGTGTACCTACAGGGTAAATGTTAAGGCAATAGCTTAGAAAGACAAAGGATATGCAAGAAAAGGCAAGCAGAAAAAAGAATGACAATTATTACAGCAATATTTCAGCCATCCAAACTTTGAGCTGTATTTATCGCCGTGCAATATCCTTAATGTATTTCCACATGGTAATGTTTTGAGTGCTGGAGCGGAGCTGATGCCAGGAGCTTAGTGAGTGCTGTACAGTACAGTGTCGCACATCTGGGGCTAAGGCAAGATAAATTCCTCCTACACTCAAGGTCTGCCTGTAGCCGCACCTGCGGCTCCACGGGCTGCACATGCTGGAGGCATGAGCATGCAGGTCTCAGAAGTACACGGTGAGTGTGTTTATGTGTGTGAGAGCATGCCTATGATAACTTGTCCTATCTCACGTACCAGTTGATAAGGCATCTCCTCCACTGGCTCAGAAGCACATATTAAAAAGCACACAGTGCTACATGGGACCGCTGCTGATTCCCCCACGGACAAGACAACCCCGGGCCCCCCGGCTGACACCTCTTATGGGTGTGTATCTATATGGGTGCATCATGGTGTGTGTGTGTG
>OLKM01001492.1:99141-105816 GCA_900291075.1 Melanogrammus aeglefinus
GAGAGAGAGAGAGAGAGAGAGAGAGAGAGAGAGAGGCAGATGGAGAAACAGAGAGAAAGCAGTAAAGGGAGAGAGAGATTGAGAGAGCGAGGCAAGAGTCCCGCCATAGCAGCCCAAACCTCTGAACCTTCCTAACATCCAGACCTCTGACCGGTCCCAGCCTCACATCCAACCCGGTGTCACGAAAATATGTGACACAGACACATTATTTTAATCTATTGTTCGTGATCAGGGACACGTATTTTCAAAATTTTCGTGTCAAAAAGCACAATTTTCAAACTGTCATGGCAACGTCCGCTCGGACACTGGACTTGCGAGGCATCGACGCGGACTTTCATTCACATAGCCAAGAACAAGATAATAGATGGCTAGGTACAATTAGAACATCAAGTCATTACCAAAGAAACAGAAAAGAACAGATGAAAGCAGCTACCCTTCGTTTCCTTCGCGGTTTGCCTACAGAGCAGCGCACCTGCATTTAATATATCCGTGAATTGTTACAATTTCTCAGAATCAAAGGCGAAAGTAGAAACTTGTGGCCAAAAGCTGTCATATTGTTAGTTATCACAGACAATGCCTCGCAAGTCCAGTGTCCGAGCGGACGTTGCCGTGACAGTTTGAAAATTGTGCTTTTTGACACGAACATTTTGAAAATACGTGTCCCTGATCGCGAACAATAGATTAAAATAACGTGACAGTGTCACGTATTTTCGTGAGACCGGGTTGTAACATTCCCTACCTCTGACCCACATTAACATCCAGACCTCTGACCGGTCCCTGCCTCACATCCCCTACCATGCTCATAATTTAGACTGAGGAAAGTTGAACGAGTAGTGTTGAAAGAGGGAGGGAGAGAGAGAGGAAGGGAGAGAGAGAGAGAGAGAGGAAGGGAGGGAGAGAGAGGGACAGCATATCCGGGGGAGAAGCTAAAGCATCTGTCAACCAGCAGAAGTTGGATTCTGAGTCCGAGCAGAGGGGCTTACAGAGGGATCCACTCGGCCTTCCAGAGTCCTCATAAGGGTCCTCTCCAAAGTTCAATCCGCCATGGTGTACTGTACACCGTGGCTGGAGGATTTATACCCAAGCGTGGCTTGCTCGCGCCTATGGGGAGGATTTCCCCGCGGCTCCCGTGCCTAATTTCCATGTATCTGCATGAGCGAGAGACAAAGAGAGCGGGAGAGTCAGAGAGAGAGAGAGAGAGAGAGAGAGAGAGAGAGAGAGAGAGAGAGAGAGAGAGAGAGAGAGAGAGAGAGAGAGAGAGAGAGAGAGAGAGAGAGAGAGAGAGAGAGAGAGAGAGAGAGAGAGAGAGAGAGAGAGAGAGCGAGAGAGCGAGAGCGAGAGAGAGAGAGAGAGAGAGAGAGGAGAGAGAGAGAGAGGAGAACACCCTTCTCCCTTACAGTTAATGTACTTTTTCTTCTGCCTTCTTTTTTTTCCCCTCCAGTTGGGCGGAAATTCCCCCGTCAGCGAGCCGACCGCTGATTTTCCATTACGCCCCCGACAGAGAGCCCCCCCCCCCCCACTCCCCCCCTCCCTCCACCCCACCGATCCCACCAACCCGCTCCCCCATCGTGCACCCTCCCGCTAATGGGAGGGCTGTTATCGGACGTAATTGACTTCATCAATTAAGTTCGGGGCCGACGCCACACATCTGCCGCGTGCGGGGGGGTGAGGAGAGGGTTGGGGGGGGTTGGGGTTGGAGGAAGTTGGACAGCGCAGAAGCGGAGACAGGGGGTGTGAAGGGTTGGTGGTGGGGGGGTTGGGGTGGGGGGGTGTCCGGGTGGGTTTCGGCGGTCTCTCTCGTCTACGGTTTTCTCCCTTCCTCAGCTCCTATTGCGAGCGTGGATGTTTATTTGCTGCACGCGCACAATCTGTCTCTCCCTCTCTTTTCTACCACCCCCCCCCCCTCTCCCCTCCCACACCCCTCCCACCACCCCCGAACCCCCATTTGCAGCCAGCGCAACAAAAGGCATCGGGGGGGGGTGGGGGGGGGTACGGGGGGGGGGGGGGGGGGTACGGGACGACTATCCTGATGAATAACGACGGCGCACACGCAAAGACTTCGGCATTAATCTCAAAGTCACAATGCAACCATTTTCTTTCTCGCTTTTTTCCCCCGACCGTTCCTCTTTGCCGCCCCGGACGTCCGGAGCAGAGCGGGGAAACCTGCTGCCACGGCTAAATGAGCGCTCCCGCTACGGTCTGAGGTGTCCAAGATGGCTGCCGCGCCGTGGAGGAGGGATTGGAGGGGGGTGGAGGGGGGGGTGGAGGGGGGGTGGTGGGGGGGGCGAGAGCGGGGAGAGGAGGGGGATAGAGAACAGAATGCTAGACAACAGCTGGCTGACAGTCACAAATGAGTAAACAAAGGCTGCGCGACTCAGCCATTCATTATGGCATAAGCAGGCATTGTTGTTATTGTTGTCTGCTGAGGATGAGTTTAGGAGAGGAAGTGTGTGGGGGGGGGGGGGTTAGCAGGTGTATGGTAGGTGTGGGGCAGAGTAATAGAAGAGGAGATAAAGTAGGGGTGAGATAGGGGGGCGGGGGAGAATGGGGGGAGAATGGGGGGTAAAAGAGGGTAGAAGGAAAAAAACATCATCTCAGCAGTCAACATTTAGGATTCAGTTATGGAGTGATTCCCCACTGTGACGCGCACCTCAGACACTCGCAGATGTGCGCAGGTTAGGTGCACGCGCACACCCACACCCACACACACACACACACACACACACACACACACACACACACACACACACACACACACACACACACGCGCACACGCACTCACGTACACACAGACACAAACACCGGGAGGAAGCCTTCTGCTGTGGCATCTTTTTGGGTGGGGAGAGGCTATATTTTACGTTGGAGTTGAGAGGCATTATGAGCTGAAGGCAAATGAGGGCTTTTTTTTTGGGGATGGGGGGGGTTGAAACTGACTGAGTGCTTACACAGAGCAAACAGCACTCAGCCTTTACCAGCTACAGTGAGGAGAACACCCAGCGAGGGCCCATCTGAGCCCAGCTGTCACGCAGACTAATACCGGGGCAGAGAGGGAATAATCGCCCCGCTTGACTCGTGTGTCTGGAATGAGAAGAATAGAGTTGGTATCACTTTGCAATAAGGAGTACATTAGTTAACCATTAATCAACTCAAAGATAGTGCAGCAGTAAGCATAAACTAAAAGTTTGTTCACAGTTAACTCATGGTCTAGTCATAAGTTATGGATTGTGTTTATGTTTGCGAACGGCGTTCTTGGGTGTTTTCAGCTGATGATGTTATCTAAGGTATTCATTTGTACATTATTGAATAGGGTGTGGGTATATCCTAACCATTACCCATTAACCTTAACCGCTATGCTAATGTTAAATAATAAGGCTCATTACTGCATCTAATAATGTCAATTAATGGTTAATGAATGTACCCTGAATGTAAAGTGCTACCAACTAGTTGGTGTTTTTGTGAGTGTATGTTTGTGTGCCTGAATATGTAATGATCATATTCAATCATCCTTTCTTCAAACTAGAGTCTCTGATCGACAGAAAAGAAGCAAACACCACACCCTGTTTGAATAGTTGAGCTGATTTTCAGTCCACACACGCGTCGGCATTGGGTTGGTGGTTTCTCTGTCCATGAGTTTCAATACCCTGAGCTTTCCACGCCAAAACACCCCCCCGTAGGACGGGTTTTCACCGCTTCATGGCGAGCTGTGTCGGGGCAGGGGGGGAAGCAGTAGTACAAAATTTTCTGGTTGATGCATTTCTTTAAAATACCTTGTTTCGGCAGGCAGGCCGGGCGAGTGCGCCTTGTGTTCTCAGACAACATATACATGCATATGCTCCTTCTCGTTAAAACACCACTATCTGCTGCTGTTGTTGTTGTTGTCTTTGAGAGTAGAGCCTTGCACCAACAGATTCCTTCGGGCTGTCAGCGAGATGGGAACAGATTCTATTCTTTGTTCTTTTATTCTTATCTCGGACCTGCCTGTCTAGATAGTGCCTTTATTGTCTGGTGTTTTAGCGGCAAATCTAATCTGTTTGTAGTTATGTGCTGTCTGGCGCCCTGGTTTAGTTAGCGCAGTGTTTTGTTGGATGTTTTTTCCTGCTTGATCATCATATAAAGCCTGCTATATTACCACTCTTGCCCCAGAATCCCTTGCTCTTTCTCTCGCTCCCCCTGATCACAATCTGTGTTAGAACGAGTGCACATCTCACGCCAACTCTTTATCTCGAGCACACTTAAACACACTTGGTTCTGAGCAATATCCAATATCCAATATCTCTTTATATGTCCAATATCAAGTGCATTTGTGGCTTGTGCTTACCTTTATGCATAAGTGCGTGTGCGTGGGTGTGTATATGTGCGTGTGCGTGCATCTGTGCCAAGTGTCTCTGAGTGTGTGCGCGTGTGTATGAGTGTAAGCGTGTTTGTAGAGTAAGCGTAAGTAGTGTTTGTGCGTGTGGTGTGTGTGTAGTGTAGTGTGTGTGTGTGTGTGTGTGTGTGTGTGTGTGTGTGTGTGTGTGTGTGTGTGTGTGTGTGTGTGTGTGTGTGTGTGCGTGCGTGTGTGCACTTGTGTGGGTGTGCGGGAGGCTCAGTGAGCGCAGATCCGAGGTTGCGGATCCATTCATAGCGGCTGTAGTCCAGCCGTGTGGAAGCCCCCCCACTCTGGTGGTCAGAGGGCAGGGGCAGGAGGAGGGGCCGCGCTCAGCCGGATAATAAGGGATTCTCCACACGGCTAGGAACTCGCGGTGGGGAGCCATCTACCACTGTCTCAATCCTCCACACACACACACACACACACACACACACACACACACACACACACACACACACACACACACACACACACACACTTTCAGACCAATACACATACACACACATTGACATGCAAACCCATACAAACACATCGACTATGCACATACAAGATTCCTATATTGACAGATACAGAGACACGCGCAAACACAGACAAAAACACATACAGAAAGAGACACACACACACACACACACACACACACACACACACACACACACACACACACACACACACACACACACACACACACACACACACACACACATGCACACACTGGGGGTGTGAGTACAAATTTCAGTGATACATGAACATGTATCAATGTTCTCTTATGAGCTACAGACAAGACGGGATTTCATTAAAATGTCCCATTAGTCAGACGCCGCAGTTCTCCATTAAAACACGTGTTCTCTTATGGCTCGAATTACTGTTATTTATCGTTTTAATGCAAAATGTAAAGGAGAGCAAATCACTTCACTCTATGTCATTCAAAACTAATTAACTGTACTTTGACTATCCATAGTAGCCCTGGTAGCCACAGCGATAGTCGCAGCAGTGCCATGCAGCAGCAGCAGTAGAGCTAGTAGCTAATGTCAGTACCAGCAGTCGTTATCAGAGGCCACGTTAGTATGACCAGTTAGTACTGGTAGCAATAAGAATATAGATAGTAGGAGTGCTGGCAGTCGTAGTATTAGCTGAGGTAGTAGTCATAGGAGTACCAGGCAGCCATAATAGAAGCAGTACTAGTCATAACAGCAGTGTTGTAGTTTTATTAGAGGTACTAGTAGTAATCACAGCAGTACTAGCCATATTAGTAGTGGTAGTTGTAGTAGTACAATTGTATAATCGGCTGATTCATCATCATTCACTCACTCTGCTCCTCAAGCAGGTGTGTGGTGAGCGTTCTGGCGCCGATTGGGTGCTGTGCATCAGCCAAGTGGGTGCTACACATTGGTGGTGGTGAGTGAGGTCACCCCCTTCACTGTAAAGCGTTTTTGAGTGTCCAGAAAAGCGCTATATAAATTCAATAAATTATTATTATTATTATTATTATTATTATTATTATTATTATTATTACTACAAGCAGTAGCAGTATTAGGAAAAGTACTACTTGTAGCAGGAGAAGCAGAAATAGCTGAGGGGTTGAGGGAGTGAAGGGGTGATGTCTACTCCTGGCATAGGCTGCTCTCCATCTGATCTCCAGCTCTCTCTACCCGTCTCTGCGTCTTAACTTCCTTTATTCTCTCGCCCCTCGGCTCGCCCCCCCCGCTCCCCCTCCCCGCATTTCAACCCCCCTCCCCCCTATTCTACCTTAATCCTTCTCCCCTGCGACCAGACTCGCTGGAATTCCACGCGTAGACGTATTCAATCCCGGTCTTTCATTTCTCCCCCGAAACAGAGCGAATACAGCGGGCAAGGGTTGAGGCCCGCTTTCAAGTTGTACTTCCGTTGCGGTTATGATCCTAAGCGCTGCGACGCAGAAAGATTTGGACAAAAAAAAAAAAGAGCGAAAGACAACACTCAGCGTTCTGTTGTCGGGAGGCACCACGCAGAGAAGGAAATAATAAATAATGAAATACATAAAAACGCGCAATTGATTTAGGAAACACGCAGTAACCGAGCTCTCCCAGAGGCGCATCACTGACAAATAGGTAGATCCTGCATGAATGCACAAGAGCCCAGGCATTTGCGTCTGTGAGATTGTGTGTGTGTGTGTGTGTGTGTGTGTGTGTGTGTGTGTCTGTGTGTGTGGGTGGGAGTGTGTTTATGTGTGGTTGTGCGTTTGTGTGGTTGTGCGTGTGCGCGTGTGTGGGAGTCTGTTTGTGTGTGTGTGTGTGTATGTGTGTGTGTGTGGGAGTCTGTGTGTGCGT
>OLKM01001492.1:120110-130871 GCA_900291075.1 Melanogrammus aeglefinus
TTCCCCTGTGCTTCCTGAGTGTTTCGAGGTGCTAAATGAACAGACACAAAGGTGCTGTCCATGGTGCTGAAGCCATACCCGGGTGTTGCACTCAAATCAACTTAAACATCTTACAACATTCTCACAGGAGTAAACTCACTACAACGTACCGCTGGGCTAAAACTGGTTAGCTCTGTGAGCGTTTAAGCTGCATGCTTAAATTTTTTTATTGAAGTATATTTCCTGAGAGTACCCTACTCTCACCGGAGTGTCACACGGGCGGGGGGGGGGGGGGGGGGGGGGTGCTTCTGAGTCTCACCCCTCCCCAACCAACTGATACACTTTTAAACGCTGGCACGGGGAAGAATGGGGCTAAATTACATTAGATTACATTCAATTTTATTGTCATTGCAGAGAGTACAAGTATGACTACAACAAATGCAGTTTGGCATGCGACCAGATAGCATAGCTAGGATAAGTGCAGGTGTACCAGAGCGGGTAATGACATGAGGTGCCTTGAACGAGCGGCATTGAGTCTGTTGAGTATGAATATATTGACAGATTAAGTAAATGAGCGGCCCTCGCTCATCGCTCAGGTGGTCCGCTTCAGTGGGAAATGTAATTCCATTCGGAGTCGTAACTCTGTGTGCCCTTTCAGGACTCGTTGTAATTTCACATGTTTGTGTTGACGTCTTTCACGTTTGTGTCTCTCGCGGGACGTTAGCGCGTGGCTAGCAGTAGTCCCACCGGCTGTCTTCTCAGATGTCATCTGGTACAGCAGCTGCTGTTTGTAGCCAGTAGGGTTTGTAGATTGCAACGTCTGTTTGCGTTGACCACCTCCATTTTGGAAGAATATGATGAATGGAAGTTAAGTCATTGTGTTGGTAGTCATGTTTTTTTTTATAATTTTATCATTGTTTCATCTTTTTTCGTGAAATGATTTGTGATTAAGGGGATCCATTGTTTTGGTCTTGGTTGAGCCTTGAGCCTTAGTAAGGGTACATCTACATGGATTAAGGATTTTCCTGAACTGCAGCTCTCTCTCTCTCCTCTCAAATTGGCAAGAGTTTCCGCAAAAAAAAATCCCATAATGCATTCTGATGATCAAACCCTTTTGTAATGACCAGCCATAAGTCTTCTGACCAAAAAAACGTCCAAACAACAACTTCACAGACCGCGGCAGCTGGCGAAGAAGAAGACTACGAAGAGGGTGGTGACAGTAGCGGCGACAATGACAGCACTCCTCCGCTGTCAACCTCGACAGCGATGGTAACGATAATGACGATGAGGACACTGATGAGGGCGAGGAGGAGGAGGGGGGGGGGGGGTGGCGAGGACGACCACGCTGGCCCTGACGATGGCGGCGGAGAACAGCAGACCGCGGTCCACTTTGCTAATGACAGAAGACTGCTAAAGACGCGTGACAGGGATGTCAGTGTGGTGGTGCTTTTTTTTTTTGTCTCGCAAGAAAGACAAGTCGACAACAGAGTTAATGAACAACAGGGGGGGGGGGGGGGGGACAGTTGACGGGCGTCGTAAAAGACGACATGGTGGATGTTTGGAATGAAGGAAGGATTTTTCCCTCAGAACCCGTGGAGATGGACATTGCCCTTTCAAACAACAAGGGAGAGAGTCATAATGGCGTCTCACTGGCCTCTAAAAGCATGAGTGTCGTTAAATCAATAATTCATTTACTTTAATGAGATAAGTACTTGCAAAACTAATTGCACACCACCCCATTTAGCCCAACCAGTCGGGGACTTAATGCAAAATATCTCATTGCTATTGTAGCTGCAGGACAGACAGAGAATGAGAGGCCAGAGACAGATGGAGGGTTGGGAGGAGTGAAAAAGGGAAAAAGCAATGAGAGGAGGGAAAAAAGGAAATCCAATAGATGTGCAAATGGAAGAGCAGAAAAACAAAGAGGAAGACGGGCGAGAGGATGGGTGGAGATACAGATAGTGATGTGTGCACGTGTGTGTGTGTGTGTGTGTGTGTGTGTGTGTGTGTGTGTGTGTGTGTGTGTGTGTGTGTGTGTGTGTGTGTGTGTGTGTGTGTGTGTGGGTGGGTGTGTGTGTGTGTGTGTGTGTGTGTGTGGTGTGTGTGTGTGTGGTGTGTGTGTGTGGATGGGTGTGTGTGTGGTGGTGGTGGAAGAGGTGGTGTTGGGATACATTGGGGGGATGTAGGTGATGGGAGGGAGAGAGAGAGAGAGAGGGAGCAAGTCTCAGGACGAAGATTCCCTAGCAGACATCTAGCACCCAGCATTCACCACCGGATGGGGGATGTCCTGGATACAGAACATCGTCTCTGAAGAAACGTAGGACACAGGGCGTAATCCTCCGCTCGGCTAGTAGACGCACAGGATTATGTCAACGTATACAGGAGATGGTATTCCATCCCTTTAAAGAGTGGACAAGCTGCGACCCTGTTTAGCTCAATGAGCTAACACTACTCCCAGCATGCAAGCTGCGCTATACGTGCCGTCTGCAAAGCTAATGCACTAAAACCGTCTCCCGTTAAGGGGCAGTCTTGTAACGGGGATCAAATGTGCAGGCAATGCATCGTTCCTCTGAAAAACGGTTAATACATAAACCAGCCAGAAGTCACCTTCAAAAGGCCGACACCACACATTACATTTGGTATTAATAATAATATGAATAACATCAGGCATTGGAACCGGGACATGTCTAATTACATAAACACCGTCAAGTGCCGCTTTGATGAAAACACAAGAAATCATCTCCCAGGCCGAGTCCGGCGGAGGGAGAGAGAGAAGGAATGGCTCTTTTATTAGCGATGCCGAGCGGAGACGTCGGCCATCCGTCTTGGTGGGAGATCCACGGCTCATAGCTCATCTCGCGTGTCGATGGCCCGGTAACGGGTCACAGGGTCGCGCGTCCACACGCTGACAGGGGGGAAATCGGGCAATGTGGATACCGGCAGCAGTGGAGAATGTAGTCTCAGCTCAAATCACCCATTCTACATCATTAAGACAATACAAAGACTGACAGTAATCTATGACCCTATCTCGATCAGATCAAGTGTGTGTGTGTTTGTGTCGCCGCGTTTGTGTGTGTGCGTGTGTGTGTGTGTTTTTCCAGGAGAGAGAAAGAGGGCTTTTTGATTCCATCAGATATCCTACAGCCGTATCTTCTCTTTGTTAAAGTTATTTAATATAAATGCTTTGATCGGTCAAAGCAACTCACATCAATTAATTAATGTACGTCAATGGAAGAAATATGGTGGACGGACATTGTCTAATGAGATCTATATTCTATATATATATATTTTTTTTTTTGTTTACACAGATTTGGGCAAATTCATCCAAAACTAAACAACACAAGGTGAGGATACGCATCTACACGAGTCCGACCCGCCGACACAATGTGAAGACAACCTAAACATCGTTCTCCTACTTGAATGAAGTCAATAAGAGCAAAGTATTCCCTTGATTGATTGACTGAGGAGCTCCATCCGCGGCCCCCATAGACTTGTTCACCCAGGTCCATGATCATGTCTAAGTTACGCTAACATCGCACAACAGAAAAGCCAATGCCTTTTGATGCTCCCTGTCGATCATTGTAAAGACACAACAACAGCCATTCTGGTCGATAGGCAGAGGTGTTGGGGGTGGAGGTGTGGGGGGTGGAGGTGTTGGGGGTGGAGGGTTGGGGGTGGAGGGGTTTGGGGGGTGGAGGGTTGGGGCGGGGGGGGTGGGGGAGTGGGAGGTGTTTGGTTGGGAGGGTTAGCGGGCAGGAAGGGGCGGAGTCTTAGAGCAGATTGGAATCCTATCTCTCTGCGGAAAAAAACAAATGCACGCAGGATCCAGGCTGTCACCGTAAAGCTCTCTTCAATCACAGAGGAGAGTCCGGCGTGGCTGACAGCGGCGGCGACCGCGGTGATGCATGGACACCAACGGATACGGGAGTGCGGATATCGAGCAACGCATGATGGCCATGGATTGACAACAGAGAGGGATGTTGTCTCTGTTGCTGTGTTGAGTGATGGTGAAAGCAGGCAACGGCACACGGTGTGTGTCGCGTATATGAGTGTGTGAGTGCGTGCATATTTCAGTGTGTGTGTGTGTGTGTGTGTGTGTGTGTGTGTGTGTGTGTTGTGTGTGTGTGTGTGTGTGTGTGTGTGTGTGTGTGTGTGTGTGTGTGTGTGTGTGCGTTTGTGCGTTTTTCATTGCGTGTTTCCATGTGTGTGTGCGTGTGTGTGTGTATGTGTGTTTGTGTGTGTGCGTGCAAGGGCCTATTAGGTTGTGGTCAGACAACTTTTGTTGAATGAGGTTCTCCTCAGAAGGCATGAATGTGTGCAGAGGAGAGGGCGGTCATAAGCTGTCCCCTCTAGGTTAATAAACTCATGGATGGAGAACCGCGAAGATGGATGGGTGGATAAAGAAATAAAAAGTGGACGGACAGATGGACGGTCAGATGGATGCAGAGACGGCCAGTTATCTTGTGGACATTGTCTGCACATGACTGAACAGTCTGTTGGTCTGTCTGCTGCCGCAGCACAGTGATGGCACTGTGACTTTTATGAGTTCAGTCTCCATGATCTATCTATCTTTTGTTTTAACAAATTTATTTCATTTTTGTGTCTTTTCCAACGAGTTCACTCACGCCTGGATGCATATGATGTGTCTCTATCTGTGTATGAGAGTGAAACATGCCACAACTTCAGTTGAAGACCTCAAGACATACTTTTTGAGACATCCACTGAGGTAGCTGTCAAACCTGCATCTCATCGGCACGCACGCACGCACGCACGCACGCACGCACGCACACACACACACACACACACACACACACACACACACACACACACACACACACACACACACACACACACACACACACACACACACACACACACACACACACACACACACAATTCCAGCCCTTTAGGAATGAGATGATCGGCTATCTTGCAGTTGGGGAGTGAAGTGTAGAGTTCTAAAATATTCAACAGGTCTCCATACCTCCTTCAACACAGAGGCCAAACAGACACACACACACACACACACACACACACACACACACACACACACACACACACACACACACACACACACACACACACACACACACACACACACACACACATACATAAACAAACACATGTACAGACAACCACTCCCCCACACCTGCCCCCAAAACACAAATCCAAAACCAAAGTCGTATACACAAGGAGACTGACAGGCAGGAGGGAGAGACACAGAGGGGACGACAGACTGACAGGCCAGACAAGCTGGATGGAGGTACAGATAGACAGGCCAATGGTACAGATAGGCCAGAGGTACAGATAGACAGGCCAGAGAAACAGACAGGCCAGAGGGACAGACAGGCCAAAGAAACAGACAGAGAAACAGGCCATAGGGAGGGACAGACCAGAGGGATAGACAGACATGCTGATACAAACAACAAACACACGACGCACACATGCACGCACACACACACACACACCTCTGGTTTTTGGACGCAACAAAAAATGAATAGCAGTATGAATGAGTGTGTGTGTGTGTGTGTGTGTGTTGTATTCTATTCACGTGTCTATGTGCATGTGTAATAGCCTAGTTGTCGAGTGTGAAAGCACTTTCACGTTTTCACTATCTGGATGCTGATTTTCACACAATGTTTTCACACACTCACACACTTAAGGAGCTCCCCTCTCGATTGTGATGGTCAAAATCCTGTACGTGTGTGTGTGTGTGTGTGTGTGTGTGTGTGTGTGTGTGTGTGTGTGTGTGTGTGTGTGTGTGTGTGTGTGTGTGTGTGTGTGTGTGTGTGTGTGTGTGTGTGTGTGTGTGTGTGTGTGTGTGTAAACAGCATCTCCTTAAACACCCCTGAAGGACTGTGTCATTGATTCCACCTATGAAAGCATCAGCTCTGATGAAAAGCCATTAAGACACGACAACTCTGTACCAGGAGAGAGAGAGAGAGAGAGAGAGAGAGAGAGAGAGAGAGAGAGAGAGAGAGAGAGAGAGAGAGAGAGAGAGAGAGAGAGAGAGAGAGAGAGAGAGAGAGAGAGAGAGAGAGAGAGAGAGAAAGAGTTAAAGAGAAGGTGAGAGAGAGAGGTAAAGAGACCTCTTCGAGGTGTTAAACGTTCCCCGGGGGCGTCCATTACTGTGTGTCACCTATTAACACCAAACTAACATATCTAATTGACCACAGCAACACCTACAGAATGGAAGATAACAGGGTATCAAGTCCCTCTGCAAGGAGGGACCTGAACATCATTATCAACATCATCATCAATTCATCCTCATCATTTCATCATCATTACAGTTCCACCTGAGCTCGACCGTTGGAACCTGGAAAACGCCAGGTAACCCTCATTCGGAGATACCATATGATAACGTTTCTGTGAACACTCTGTGCTTCCTTGTGTGTGTGTGTGTGTGTGTGTGTGTGTGTGTGTGTGTGTGTGTGTGTGTGTGTGTGTGGTGTGTGTGTGTGTGTGTTGATGTGGTGTCGTGAATGTCGTGTGTGTGCTCGTGTGCGTGGATGCGTGCACGTGTGTGTGTGTGTGTGTGCGTGTGCGTGCACGTGTGTCTGATTGGGTCGGGGAATGGCGAATGGATGCACGAGTGTGTGAGCATGCGTCCACCCGTGTGTGTTTGTGATAGGGAGAAGGTCCGAACACATGCACCGTTGTGTGTGCACCGTGCTCGTGTCACCTGGATTAGAGTGCTGTATCGATCCAGGTCTAATTATATTAAAACCTAACAACACACTCATCCAAGGATGCATATAGATTATAATGGCTGCTCAGGGACTCTCCAGGACACTCACATTTATGTATGCGTTTGTGTGTGTGTATGTGTGGGTTTTTGTTTGTGTGCGTTCATATCAGGCGTGTGTTGATACACTGCCACCGTGAATCCACCAGTGCAGAGCAAACACTTGCACGTTTTAATACGAGGATGTCTGTGTGTGTGTGTGTGTGTGTGTGTGTGTGTGTGTGTGTGTGTGTGTGTGTGTGTGTGTGTGTGTGTGTGTGTGTGTGTGTGTGTGTGTGTGTGCATCTGTTTGTGTGTGTGTGTGTGTGTGTGTGTGTGTGTGTGTGTGTGTGTGTGTGTGTGTGTGTGTGTGTGTGTGTGTGTGTGTGTGTGTGTGTGTGTGTGTGTGTGTGTGTGCGCGTCACCGTCCTGCAGCAGTGCAAGGGGTAGAAGAGGGAGAAGAGTAGAGGGGGGGGGGGGGGGGGGGGGGGGGGGGAAAGAAAAAATCAATTTGTAGCGTCTCAATGAATGTGCCGAGTGCTGGATTGATCGGGACTCTAAATTGGGTCAACAGGATTGTCTATTTAAGGGGCAAGACCCCTTAATCATCGTTTGAGCTGAGATAGACTCACAGGCACAAACAGCTCCTTTGCAACAAAAAGGGCTACCTCTTATCTCCACCTCAACACTCTCATGTACACCGCCGGCGGTCTGTCACATACTACCTCACCCCCCCATCCCCCCATCCCCACTTCCAAGCATGCATTCGTGCGAAGTACAGGTGTGTGTGGCTATCGTAGGAACGCCATCGCATGTGCAGGGGCCTTCACACGGAACAGCTTGTAGAAGGACTATGTTGAGAGTATCACCGCTCACACCTCACACCTGACAGGACACCTGTTGATGAGGTAACAAGGCTACGACATCGAGGCTATCCGGTTAGCACGTAGCCCCCCGTTCAGCACAGCCCACCTGTGGGGGCTGCGGCCCATGGGTGACGACAACAGGCCGCAACGGTGACGCTATCGTATTAGCATGTAGCATTTATCACGTTTCACCTGCAGGGCAGCCAGAGGAACAGCCAGTCAAGAGGAACAGACAGGCAAGAGAATCAGATAGGCAAGAGCTGGCCGGACCGGTCCTGCGCCTGCCCCTCCCTCCCCACACACACACACACACACACACACACACACACACACACACACACACACACTTCCACATCAAACCTGCTAGCTCAACCAAACCTATATCTTAGGTTTTCCGCCATCGTATCTGGCGCTAGCCGAGTGACCTTTCCCCCTGTTGTACCGAGACGTTGAAGGCCGTGGTCAGTGGATGTGGGGGGAGGTTGAGAGGGGGGTGAGGGTGTATGGTAAGGTAGCGGAGCCATTAGCAGACCTGTTTATTTTCTTTCCGTAATGGCTTTCCGTAAGCGACCCCCTGGGGAGCCTGAGAAAGCAGCCATTTCAGCAGCTTTTCCACTGCTGCCCTCAGGCTCTGTTTATGTGTGTATGGTGTGTGGAGTGGGGGAGGGGGGAAGGGCGGGGGGCAGTTAGGGTGTGTGTTTGTGTTGGGAGTGGATGGGTGATGGGGTATGCTTAGCGTGTTCGCAGTGTTAATGTGTGTTTATCCGGATGTGCATTCGGCCATGTGTCTGTGTGTGTGTGTGTGTGTTTCTTCTGTGTGTGTGTGTGTGTGTGTGTGTGTGTGTGTGTGTGTGTGTGTGTGTGTGTGTGTGTGTGTGTGTGTGTGTGTGTGTGTACCAGGCGCTAGTGGTTACGACTGGACGGTCAGAGGTGGGTTAGCCAAGTCAACCACCGGCGGTGGGCCAAGCGTACGGCTCTCATTGCACACAGGGCCGAGCTCACCCCCCGATAGCATCTCAGCTCCCCCCGTCTCGCTCCGTCCCTCTCTCCTCACGGGTCCCACCCACGTTCCAGTCTGACCCTCTATCTTTTTTCCGTCGCTCTCTCTCTCTGTTTTTTTCCAATTCCAACCCGAAGCCCCCTACATCTGCATCCCGGCTGAATCAATTAATTGCAACATTCATTAACTGATAAGTGGATTAATAGGCATGTTTTTCATGTGCTGCCTGACATATAATCAGAGTCTGGCTTTAACAGGAACTGCCACGCCTGCTGATTACGGCCTTATTCACTGCATTATCCACATGATAGGCGCGCGTTTGTGTGTGTGTGTGTGTGTGTGTGTTTGTGCGCGATTTAATGTATGTGTGTGCATTTGTGTGCGTCCAAGTGTGTGCGTGTGTGTGGCAATAGGGACAATATGCCTGTGTAAGACTTTGAGATTTGCAGTCGTGGTCAACCACGCACAACTAAGTAGGAGATGAAGTGATTTACAACCCCCAAAAACATGGGGAATGGAATCGGAGCTCACATACACACACACACACACACACACACACGCACACACACACACACACACACCACCGGTATCTACTCACAGCAAAAAAGAAAACCTTCTCCCTCGTTAGCTTCCTCCGCAGCGTGCTGCTAATTGTGGGCGTGACATACCATCCATGAGCTGCACCCCCCCCACCCCCACCCTCAGGCTCCCCCCCCCCCCCCCCACATATCGCTGTTAGAGGAGACCGTGCTCCCCCCCCCAACGCTCCACACCTTCCTAACGGTGAGGGTGTAAACCAATAAACAGCCTCTTCTCCGCCTCATCAATCACACGCGCCGCGGCGGCGTAACGTTAGCCGCTAAGACGAGGAGGCGTGGTCGTTAGCGCGGACGAGGCGGCTACCTGCGATTTGGGATGTAGGGGGTGGAGGAGGAGGCGGGGGTTTGGTTGTCTAGGTGATTTAATGAGGGGAGCGCTACGGGCGGGTACCGGCGTAGAGAAAACACACAAGCGCACATCTGTATGCGGGCACGCACGCCCGCATGCCCGCACGCCCCGAACAATCACGCAGATGCTCACGGCAGCTTGATGAGGGACGGAGGAAGTCAATCAGAGACAGCGTCGGTTGAGAGGGTACGGCAACACGGTGATAAAACACACACATAAAACTGCACACACACACACACACACACACACACACACACACACACACACACACACACACACACACACACACACACACACACACACACACACACACACACACATTCTGGTACGCAGACCACACCTGCAGCATTAGCAAGCGCATACTTCCGAGTACATGCAGACAAATCGGCTGAATGTTTTACCGTCGTAGTTTACTGTTACAGGAGCGTTTTAGCGGCACCGTTTTTTGTGCACCAGACACAAATGTTAAGGAAGCACAAAGGCCCTCGTGCACCTGCACACCAGCCTGCCTTTGAGGGAGTGTGTGCGTGTGTCTGTGTGTGTGTGCAGGTGATTCAAAGGGACGCACGCACGCACGCACGCACGCACGCACGCACGCACGCACACACACACACACACACACACACACACACACACACACACACACACACACACACACACACACACACACACACACACACACACACACACACACACACACAAAAACACACAAAAACACTCAAGCAACACTCAAGCAACACTCAAGCAACACTCAAGCAATCTCTGGTGGTTCTAACAGAAGCCTCTTGGTTGAGGTGTGTGTGTGTGTGTTTCTTTAAATGCAGTCCATTTACACACACACACACACACACACACACACATAAACACAGCCTCCCTCTCAGTGAGTGTGTGTGTGTGCGTTTATGCAGGTGATTCATTTTGGACACTCAAGCACACACACACATACACACACACAGGGAGGCTCTTGCCCACTCCCACTGACACACAAACACACACACAGACACATCAAGCAATCTCTGGTGAGTATTTTGCGAAGGAAGTGAATGTCAAGAAGAGAGAAGAGAACGAAATCCCTTCGTTTGAGTTCGGGAGCCAAGCTTTTAAGATCCCCTTTCATCTCCACCTGACGACGGAGCAGAAAACACACGTACACAATACACACCTCTCTCTCTCTCTCTCTCTCTCTCTCTCTCTCTCTCTCTCTCTCCTCTCTCCCTCTCTTCTCTCTCCTCTCTCATCTCTCT
>OLKM01001493.1:0-17500 GCA_900291075.1 Melanogrammus aeglefinus
ATGAGTAAATGATTTGAATATGTGTTTTTCTCGGTATAGTGAACCCAATGGTTATAGGACCTCCCAGCCCCCCGAGGATAATCCCGACGAGGTTGTCCAGTTATGCATAAATTAATGGAGACCTCGCAGAAGCTGAAAGTCCATTAAGTCCATTAAGTCCATTAAGCTCCGTCGGACGGATTACACGCCTCCAACGTCCATTAATGTATGATAAATGGATCACCTGCGTCGGGGCGATTCTCCCTTACATGCACCACCCCCCCCGCCACATTAACTGAGGGAGGAGGGGCGGGGGGTACGGGGGGTGGGGAGGGAGGGCTGAGGAGGAGCGAGGGGCTAACAAAATAGCGGGGGGTGGTGAGGGGGGAAGGGGCGCTATCGCGAGGGGTGGTGAGGGGGAAGGGGGCTGAGAGCCGCCAGGGGAGGGGCTACGGGAGTGGGAGGGAGGGGCTACTAAAGCGCGGGCGGTCGGTGACGAGGAGGCGGGGGGAGAGGGGGGCGGGGGCTAACGGAGGGGTGGAGGGGGGAGGGGGCTACGGGGGGGGTGAGCGGGGAGGGGGCTGAGGAGGGGAGGGGGCTACCGGGGGGTGGTGAGGGGAGGGGGCCTGAGGAGGGGGAAGGGGGGGGGGGCTAATATTAACACATCTAACCGGGGGTGGGTGAGGGGGAGGGGGCTGAGGGGAGGGACGGGGGGCTAGACGGGGGCGGTGGAAGGGGGAGGGGGCTGAGGGGAGGGGAGGAGGGCTAATACGGTGGGTGGTGAGGGGGCGCGGGCTAGAGGAGGGGAGGGGGGTACGGGGTGGAATGCAGGGGGAAGGGGGCTGCACACAGGAGAGGAACCGGGGCTACGGGGGTGGTGAGGTGGAGGGGCTGAGGAGGGGAGGAGGGCGCTACGGGGGTGGTGAGGGGGGGGGGGGCTGAGGGAAAGGGAGGGGCTACGGGGGGGTGGTGAGGGGGGGGCTGAGGAGGGGAGGGGCTACGGGGGGTGGTGAGGGGGGGCTGAGGTGCGGTGAAGGCGGAGTCCAAAGCAATAGTGTAATATAAGCAATGCACAATGACCCCCCCCGACCCCCCCACATCCAAGTTCATTAGAACAGCACTAGTGATCGATGATTGAGGATGAAGACGTCATATGTCCTGTTCCCCTCAGATGCCTGTGAACTCACCTGGACCCAACACGGCCCACAGACACTCTCTTGTCTGAGGACAACAGAAGGTGACCGGGGTTGAAAGAGGACCAGTCGTTATCCGGATCACCCAGAGAGATTTGACTACCGGCCCGGTGTTGGGTAGAGAGCTCTTACGGCTGTTAACTGGAGGTAGGTGGCGAAGGAATGGGTTATAGGAGTGACAACAGAGGAAATCACAAGGAGAGGATGCGGGGTGTTAGACAGGACTGCTGGATATAGACAACATCCTGATCTTATTGATATATGGGATGTCGTACTCGACGCTGTCCATACACGGTATAAGACGACCCGTCTCCGCCCCGCCGCTGGCTCCACCAGAGTAGGAGTGTATCTGGACCGCCGCTGGCTCTCCTCGCTGACCTCACAGAAGTCCCCAGTGGAGGAGGGTCCTCAAGCACACACTGACACACTCCACACCTTCTGCTCCCTCCTTTCGACCTCCACCGGAGTGGGGGGCTATGAGGATGGGGGCCCTCAGTGTTCTGTGGTCGGTTATAGACACACACACACACACCACCACACACACACACACAGCACACAGCAGCACAGCATACACACATACACACACACTCTGACAGTCAGGAGCTGATGTCCTTGGTTTAGGTAGGGGGGTCGGTGCCCAGCGTCTCTAGGGGCGGTTTATAGCACCACACACAAACACACACACACACACCAGGGGCACAGGCCACACCACACACACACACAGGACAGCGCGAGCCATGGAGGGGCGGGGGGGGGGTGACGGTTGCAGGTAGGTCAGAGCTGAAGGGGGATCGGGTCTGCTCTCTCCGCCTGGTCTTCCTGTCTGTCCTGTCTGCGATCTGTACTGCTGTCCTGTCGTCTTCTGTCTGTCTGTCTTGTCTGTCTGTCTGTCTCTCCTCTCTACTCTCTCTCTACCACACACGTATAAAAGACAGCAACACACACTCCATGTATAAATAAACACACACGTACCAACAACACGTATAAACACAAACACGTATAAACACACAAACAAATATAGAACGCACCATGTGTTCACATGTACATGTTCTCTCTTTCCCCTCTGTTTGTAAAGTATATCATGAAAACCATAAAACGTTAAATGATCCCAATACGTTAGATAAGCACATTTATTATCATGAAATGTATATAAAATACTTACGATGGTCATGTTTGTAATCTTTGACATGCAAGTTTTGGTCTTAAGGCTCTGATACATCATGTTTGTCATACAACCTGATTTACACCTCTTTAAAGCAGATTTATTTATTCATAATAACCAAGAGGTGAGAAATGTGCATTCTGTAAATACTCTAAACGAATCTGATTATTGCGTTCTCTTGGGACCACCAAACGTACAGAACATGGTCAGTTTATTAAAGATGACGTGCTCATCCTGCATTGATGTTGTTGGGCCTGCTCTCTAACATTTTTAGTCCTTGCTATTTATTGTGTACATGTAAGGGACCATTTCTCTTTCGCCTATTGGTTAACCCCGTGCCTACCGATGGCCTTCGCTCCCCCCCGCGCCGGAACCCATGCCGGCGTTGAAGCATAATTGTATAAACAACTCGGTGGATCAACTGAAGGTTCTCGTGTGTTCAGCCGATGTCTTCTCCTTTCTTCAGTTTAACTCTTTCAGCTGAGCAAGATTTTCTCCAGACTTTCTGTTGGTTGTCCTTAGCAGCAACACCGGAATGTCCCTTCCAGCCCCTTGGGTCCCAGCAGCTCTCTAACGGGGTCCTGACCCCTGACCTGGCACCCAGTCTTACAGTCCCAGGCTCCCTGAGGGATCCTGACTGCACCAGTCTCAAGTCCCCAGGTCTCAAGGGGTCCTGGAACTGCACCCAGTTTCAGTCAGGTCTCTGAGGGTCCTGCCCCGAATTGGACCCAATCTCAGTCCCAGTCCTGATGGGTCCTAACTGCAACCCAGTATTCAGTCCAGGTCTCTGAGGGGTCCTGCCCCGACTTGGACCCAGTCTAGTCCCCAGGTCTCTAACTGTGCGTTCCCACAGGCCAAAAAAGCCGAATTGCGCTTCAAAGACGCTTTGGTCGCTCAATAAGTATGTGCTGCGAATAACTTCTGTTCCGCCTTTGTCGCTCAGGTCGCTCATGAACGTACAATTCACATCTTGCAGACGCATTTTAAGGCGAGCCGTATGCTTTTAGTACAGACAGTCCATGATCGAAAGAGTGAAACTCCCAGTACACTTTGCCATATTGGCCAGAGACGGTTTTTGCTTGTTGGATAAAGTGCTTCGACAGCAAAGGACAGTGATTGCCCCTCCATATACTGTACATAAATAGAACTCCTAAAATGTAAATTACAAACCGTGACAATAAAACGTCTGTGCTGTAGGGTAGTTTAAAATATGTTTCACCTGATCTACAAATCATGATCTGCACCATTCGTCAAACAAATTGACATTGGCAACATGGCTAATTTGCAATGCTGGGCACAGGACTGGCTGGGCTCCGCAAGGCCAATAATGAACATATTTACTATCTAAGGCCAATCTGTCTCTCTCTCTAAAATCATCTATCCATCTATCAACGCGTGTGTAGTTTTAATGTGATGTATTTTCTGCTATGTCCCAGTCAGATTGTCTCCCTTGTTTCTGTGTGGTCTTGTAGCATTGTCCCAGTGTGAGCGAATCGCCTAAATGAATTTCCCGAGGAAATTGTGTCATTTTGGTATTAATAAAGAACTTGACTAGGCTATCTATGCTTCTAGACCAATCAATTAAAATGATTCACCTCAGGCCCAGAATAGTGGGGAATAGTGGGGAATCGAGGAATAAAACGACAAAGTTGCTATATCCTTGTATTTGTCCTCGACTTGTTGATTAGTTGTGTAGGACGATTTCAAAAACGTGGTTTAGTTAAAGCATGACTACACGTGATTGGTTTTGGTTTAGATTGTTGTATGGAGAGCAAAATGAAAATGATTCCCTGTCATGGTGTCGTTTTCCCTTTGGTATCTGTCTGTGTTTCTCCCCATGTCAGGTTTACGCTCCTGTGTATTACTGCTCCCGAATCCACTCAATGTGTTTCAGCTGTTACTCATTGCGTGCCCTGTGTGTTTGGTATTGTAACCTTGTCTTTCCTTTTTGGGTTGGCTTGTCGGAATCATTTAGTTTGGTGAGTTGGTCCTTGGTGGTTCCCCGTGTTCCCCGCGTCACCCGTGTTTCCTTGCCTTTTGCGTTAATATTTCCTTTTATTGAACGCGTCTGCGTTTGGGGCCCTTACCTGCCTCCTTGCCACCCGCGCTAACCGCGACATCCCGCTTTAAAGTAACGAGCGCTCCTAGAGGGCAAATATTGATTCTATAAATAGGGGTAGAGCCGGGTCGATTGAACACGACCGGACGAATTGAGACACAGCGACTTTCCCTCGAAAACCCACGCAAGGCTTTGTCACGTCAATTTTCGTCACTACGTTCAGCAGGGCACACTGACACGCCCGGGAGAAGTTTCATGTAATGCGTCCACCTGTTAAATGTTATCCCCCGAACCTGTTGTTCAGAGGCGCTAAGTAAATCCTTCCTGCGGTAGTTTTTTTGTAATAAATTGGTGTGGTGTTTTTGTTTCATGCAAATAATAATATACTAACAAAGATCGAAATTAAAGTCACTTAGACCTGTGCTAAAGTGGCAATGTCAGATTTTTGAAGTTTAGGGAAAACAGTTTAAAGTGTCAGTCGTCGCGGGTCGGGACGAGTGAAACACCTGTTTCAAACGCAACGGATGCATGTTCCGCGTGACCTGGTAGTTGTTTTGTTTTAAATAATGTATAAAAGGAGTCTCAACTGTGTATCCCTTAAACAGACTTGAGGAACAGGCGAGAATAAGTACAATTTAATTGCAAATGTAGTCGTCAAAAGAAGAAAGTGAGTTTTATTTAAATGTGCATCTTGGAGCAATGTACGCGAACTCAATTAACGCACGGGCCAAAAATATACTTTTGACCTTTTATATATCGGAAATTATGTGAAATTTAGCAATGATGAGTAATACTAGTATGTTGTCCGGTAATGTTGCATAAAAACATGAGAAAGGCTAAGTAAGAACAACTTTCCATTTGTGTCAACGATCATCGTCCACAGACTGCAGTGAAATGACATAATCAACAATGTCATGAGTCAAGCTGAAAGTGCCGTAACGTTTACATCCAATAGAAGGTCATTACACTGTCCTCTTCCTGTGCAACAAGCATAAGAGGTCCGTAAGGTGGCAACGCGAACATAAGAGGAACCGTCCGTGCAATATTCCTATCTCCCCTGAGGCCTGTAACACTGCTAAACACAAAGGCCTGGATAAAAACAAAAAAATATCATCAACTTTATGGCGGAAAAGAACGAGCGGAAGCCAACATGAACACAAGCCCACAAAACCCATAAGAGACTCCCCAGGCAGCAAGGTCGCTTAATGGCAGGCCGGCAGGCCAGGCAGCTGGCCGTTGCCGTGGGGGACCCCTCGGGCGGCAAGCCTGGGTTCGTCGGGGGCCGACGGGCCGGCCGGTGGGGAGGGGCCCACAGTGGCCACAGAGGGCTGGCGGCGGGCGCCTACGGGAGGGGGCGTCCTGGGAACCGGCGCGACCAGCTGGCAGGATAGAGGTGGGTGGCGATGGGCCCGCGGCCGGGGAGAGCCTGAGGTGGCACTCCGATTGGTGGAGTGGCCCTGACATCCTTCACTGGGCCCTTACTTGGGCCGCTCTGACAGGGCCTGTTTGGGAACAGACCAGAAGCCAAGCCGAGCTCTTTGGACAGTCCGTTGGCGAGGCAGTGTGGCTGGACTTGTCAAAGATGCGGAGGGTTGCCGGCGCCGGGATGCGTTCTCCGGGAGCAGAGTGTGGCATATCTCTGATTTTTTCTTTTTCCGCGCAATGCGGATCCAGCTGTATTTCTTGGGAATCTGCTATGCGCGGGCGATCACATCGCGGCAATATTTCCTCTGTGAAGAGTCGTGATGACTTGGTGCACTCCCCCTGCGAGTGGCATGTCTTATTTTGTATTAACACGGCTGCCTGCCCGTTTAAAGCGAGCATGGAAACACGGGAGTGGGCTGCCTTCGTGTCCCTGTCGCATGTTAGACAGGGCACTCGAGACTACCATCGTGTTTCTGCACGACAGCGAGGCGCCCCCATGGCAGAGAGCAACGTCCGTTGGGTTCATTGCAGTGTCGCACTAGGCTTTCTGCCTGCAGTCACGGTGTGAGGATCTTCTCTAGATCCTTAGACACTAGCACTTCTAGGTGCGTTGTTGGAACATAGACATCTGCAGTCTGGCAAGTTAGTTGAAGTGGGGCCCCTGCTTTGTAGCTTGTGTGGGACGCTGGTTGCCAGCGGTTAGCCGAGGAGCAGCAGGTGCCTCGGCTGTAATTCCGAGCAACGGACGGGCGCCTGAGTTTGTCTCCATTTTGGCATTTGCGCGCGGCGCTTCCTGGGGGCTGGCAGCGGGGTGTGTGTCGCCGTGTATGGGTGTCAGCATGGCCACCAACTGTTTCCATGTATCGCCTTGACTTATTAATCGGTCTGCTTCCCGAATGCTGTAGACTGGCTCCATCCGGACGTGCATGGGCCTTCCTAGCGTTGCGAGATCCTGTCAAATTATTTGTTTAGTTATACGGCTCTTCTCAATACAGTGGACATGCTCGGAGTCCACGCATATTGACCGCTGTGCATAGGAGTGTTTTCTTTTGCCTGGCGGTGATCACGTCATTCTGGTATAGCTCATAACATAATACCGGTAACTTATCGAGGCCCCACGTAATTCGGTTTGGAAAGCGACGTCAACGATCTTTGGAGAACTATTTCTTGTGGCTGATCAACGCAACCGAATGATAACAAATACAATTAGAAAAATACACACTTTGTGAGGTTTGTTGTCGATTTGGTCAGTTAAGACATTACGAAATAATTGACCGGATACTTGTTGGCTGGATGATGAGGGCCGAGTCAGACGACGAATCAAGTCAATTTAGTCTGAATGCATAGGTAAGAAAGCACCAAGACCGCCACGGTTGCTAGTGGATGGGATACCATGAGCAAGGTACCGGGGTACGGTTAAGAAGCTAGGGTAGGCCCGATTTTTTTATTGAAATATTTTAGGTGGCAAAAAATGTGCATAAACCAGTCAGTCTATAGTGTAGTCCGAAGTGGCTCTGCGAAATATCTTGCACATGCACGGTTGCTCTCCCTGCTCTGTGTGCCCCCCAGAAAATTGCACACGGGCTCTGTGCTCCGGTGGGGTAGTACACTGTTGACCAAGGTCAGAGGCGGAGCCTCCGATTCTGTCTCCGTTCTTTGCGTTGGGGCGGGGCTGTCGTGCGAGCGTGGATAGACTGTTGGTGAGTGGGGTTGGTGGACGGGGCGAGCTAGTGTGGCTTGTGGGACTCGGTCCGTCAACGTTGGCAGCCGACCTGCTCAGCGACGTTCGTGCGTCCCTGCGTGAGCGTGGTCACGGACTCGGTAGCTGTGTGAACCTCGGAGCGAGGCTTAGTGCTAACAGAATTACAGTTGCAACTTAGTTTGCTAAATTGCTGTGGCTGATAACAGCTACCTTTCTAGCCAGCTGCAATGTACAATGGATTTTATTAGAGAATAAGAATACATGTGATGTCTGTGAGTAAGATGTTGATGGGCTATATATCGTACTTATTGGGCAGGTTATTCGAGGCACTAATGTTTAAGGTTACCTTGTCGGAATCGGGGACGATGGTGTTCGTCTCCCACACTATCATGTAACTGGGAATTTCACATGAACGCGCATAAACTGCCGAGACGTTCGGAGGGAGGAGCTACAGCAGGTAGGCATGCGTGGGGAAGGGAAGGGACCAGCGAGAAACTGCACACGGGATCTCAACGGCTGGTTTTCCCGCAAAATCGCATACCCTAGGCGATTTCACAACTGTTGAAGCTATTAATTGGATGTTGGTAAGGCTAAACAGCTCACGGGATGCATCTGCGACACCGCCGTAAATAAGTGAAGGTAAAGAGCGATATTTATAGCCTATGGTTTGCTTGGTGGCTTGGTGGCGAGGTTCTTTTGTCTTTTTTGTATTCAAAGTGGTCGGCTGTTTTAACTTGGCAATTGAGGAGGTCAGTCTCTTGTTTGACAAAAGTGACTTTTGGTCATTCTGCTTTGATTGAATTTCTGGAAGTAAGTTGATGGGGGAGTGCATTGTGTTTTTGGTCGAGAATGCCTGAAGTGTAGGCTAGTTTGGATGGAATGCGTGTTGGAATTGAGAACAGCAAACAACAAGTATTTTTTTTTCTTTTCAATCTTGGGACGACTTTTGTAGTGGCTGTTGTGAGCCACACGTTTGGCCCTTCTGAACTTAAGACCGCAGTTAAAATTTCCCTTTCCTAGCTCCTCAGTGGTTATGTGGTTAGCTTAGCCATATCATGTCACGTTGTTGTTCAACATTGGATAGGGGTCCTAACTGGAGCAGAACATTAGTGGGCTCATATGTCCAATGGCTTTTTGGAAACGTTTCTCTTCTCAATTAAAACTGCCAGACAATTTTATACATTTTATTCCTTAGTAATAGGGTATGCCGTCCCTTCAGACCTTCTCATCCTTTGCATCTTATTGTCCGCCTAGCACTTTCTGAAAATGTACTTCCGATGCGTCTCTGTCCAAGCACTTGTCGAACCAAATAACTGACGGCCCCATGCGAGTTATAAGTACACAAGATACTGAAACTCAGTATGGAGTATAACACATTTCAGGAAGCATCTCACTGGGTTATTGTTGAGATGGCTGCCTGGAATCTCCTGTGGTTCTTTCTAAATAACTACCTTACCATTAATGAACTAAATCATGTTCATTACACTAAGAGCTCTAAATTGAAATTAAATGCGGCAATTCCAGTCCATTAGTTACCAGTAAATATAACCCAAAGTGATATATTGATGTTAATTTTTTAGAGATAGTGTTTTATCAATAAAAAAATTTCATTCGGGGCTAATTAAACAATATACTGGGCTTTAGCCCCGATTAAAAAAGCGTAGTGACGCCACTGCCGTGTAGCTCTGACCGTGAGAATGATGCGCCAGCAGCATTGGGATAAATATGCCAAGAACGGCTAAAGTGAAGTTTATCTCTCATCTCTTCTTCGAGGGCAAACGTTAGCTGCAACAGTTACTGCACCCACAACTCAACATGATGCTTGCATGTTATTCTTTCTTCAGTGGTGGGGCTGAATTGGAGGGTGGTCAAGCCGTGCGACGATTGGATTGTTAAACTGCTTAGGAGATTTTAATCTTCCCGTTGGACATGTGGGTTCGCCCTGGAACTTGAAACTAAGTCAAGGCTGATTACAGGTGTTTTAAGTGTGTGGCCTTACGGCTCTCCCAGGACAGCCAGGCAACGGAATAATATAGATAATATATATAATATAGTATGTCATAGCCTACTACTGCATGTGCATTGAAGACACGCCATGTGTAGCTGAGAGCAGGACACGCACCTGGCTCCCGCTCCCCCACGCTTCAAATCTGTGATTTATGTGACTTTCTAGGGCATCTAGGCTTAAATTGGCCACATTTAATGCTGAATTAAACAGCCCTATGCCAAATGGGGAAAGGTTTCACTCAAGACTCCAATACTTTGTGTCGAACCACGATTTAACAAGAAGCGGCGGCCTCCGCCGTCTAGCAACTATGGCCGCCAACAGGAGGAGACGCCCAACTCGCAACCACCCCGACCCTGCTGACCAGTGAATGCGCTTTCACTAAGCCAATGACAGTGCAAAAGCAAAGTGGCGCTCTATTGAGGTAAAACTTGCCAAATATTTGAAAAACTGGACGCTGTCCTCATAAGAATGGGGAATATTGATAAACGACTGGGAGGGGTGGATAAACGTGTTGAAGCAACTGAAACGCGTATCTCCGCAACCGAGGATGATGTAACCAAACTGAAAGTGCGCCTCACACCGGCAGAAAAAAACTATCCTCAGCTTTGGTTTTTAAGACAACCGATGATTCTTGAGAGTCGCAAGCCGCCGTGATAACATCCCGGATATTGGATTTAAAAGAGGGGATCGAGGGAGACAAACCCATCGACTCTTCTTCGAAAACCTGGCTGGCTGAGGCTCTGGACCTGGACACAAAGCACGGTGGCTGTTGATGAAGCTGGACAGAGCCCACAGGGCGACGCGTGGCTCCGTGAGGCGACAACAACCCCGCGTGGTTGTAGTAAAGCCGCAATACTACGGCTACGCCGGACAAAACGAAAGATGCCTTGGCCGCCTAACAAAGGCAAAAGCAGCGCCCCTGATATACGATGGAGGTTCCAGTCTAAGTAGACATCCGACAAGATCTACCTCAGGGCGAGTCATTTCAACAAAGAGATCCTTTCAAACCGAGTCTGTAACTTCTGCTGTTAAAAATAACATCCAGATTCCACATGCCCTTCCCGCTACTCTCTCGTTTGTTCTCACATAGGTGGAGTGAAGGTATTCCTTCACCAACGCTGAGGGAAGCCCAAGCTCTTCTGAAACAGCTGGGGATCAAAAGGTCCACAGTAAAGTAACATTACTGACGTTCTGTAAGACATGAACTGCCTATGTCCCAAGTATTGTGAGCTGGCTGGCTGTCCACAAATGGCAAGTCCAGTCCAGCTTTGATTTTGGTCTTTCATGACTTGAGGCCATGAATGTTTGTTTTTCAAAATGCATCAGTTGTGACATACAAATTCTGAATCACCTGCCTGTCATGGGAATGCTATGATCTGGACCTGGGTCATGCCATGACTAAAGGACAAATCTGAGCAGGATGGTGGGGAGGAAGGGAGGGGAATGAGGGGGGAGGGAAACGGGGTGAGGAGGGGAAATAAAAAACAAACAAACAAATAAATAAATCTTAAAAAAATACATCTTCTCTTCTTTCCTTTTTTGCTTTTTTCTCTCTCTTTTTCCTTTTTCTCCTTCTTTCTTCTCTTCCTCTCTTCTCTCTTCTCTCTCCCTCTCTCTTATATCTCTCTCTTCATTCTTCTTTCTCCTCCTTTTTCTGTTGAAATGAGGATATGGAGCCAAACGTAGACTACCTTACTATCAGGGGTCGCGGGGGTCCAGGCACAAAATGTGAGGATGCCTGGTCAGAAGGCATGGTGCTATGCCTGTTTTCGTTTCTCTGTTGGTTTATTCTTGTTTGAGTTTTGTTTTGTAACTGTTGTATGTATGTATGTTTGTTTGTGGATGAATGGTCTTTTGTGTTTGTACAATTGTCCTGTGTGTTTGTATAAATGTAAACTGTACCCAGAAGCCATGAAATTAGCAAAGCTATCCCATTGGTTTCCAATAACTTGAAAAATGAGATGGGGATTGTGTACCAGGAATGTGGCCTTGATGGAAGAAATATAAAATGCAAACAATATGAACCTGAGCAACTTATTTCCCTTAGCACAGAGTCCAAGTTCTCCTTGATTCATCTGAATATTAGAAGCTTATCCAAACTAGGGATGTTCCGAGCGGTTAATTGCACTGACGTGTACACGACATTTTTGGAACACGTCGTTTATTTCGAATGATACCCGTTGAATTAAATTAATTAATTAAATTATGAAATGAAACTCTGAGAAATAGCGCAAAGCGTAAGCCACATTTCGATCTATATTTATAACTGATTTTATTAGTTATAATAATGTACCCCCATTACGAGGTTGCTTTTAAGGAGAATTCTGTTCTGATTGTGGTATTTTATTTGAACCTTTCTTTTTTTTTTTTCACATTTTTTCGTTTAGTAAAAATCTTACTTTAAATTATGGAATTTGATTAAACCATTCTTGTCAGTAAATATATTTGTTTTTGGACTTTTATAGAGTGTTCGGCTCTGCGTAATTATGTTCTCTCTCTCGCTCTCTGCTCCGGCAAGTGGGCAGAGAGGCGAGACAGAGAGAGAGAGAGACAAAACACATGCCTGAACTCCAGACGTCCTTATGAACCTTCAGACCAACATCACGTTAACGTTAATGCCCTGTTTACAACCTACCCGAATAGTGGGGCCCGATGGTGCCCCGATGGCTAAATCAGCAGCTATCGTTATATACATCGGAAATAGTGTTGGTTGCATCGGGAAAACAACCGTTACTCTTCCCGGGAACATCGTTAGACAACGGGAAGAAACGGGAGAGAAATGCTCATGATCGGGGCAACCACGGGCAACATCGGCAAGGAACGAACATTGTTTGTTAATTTTGGGTCTATCGGGGTAAATCGGCTACCAGGTGTTTTGATGGGCTAATCGGCTTATAATCAGGAATAGAACGGGAGTATATAACGTAAGAGACATCGGCAAGTCGTTCGGGAGTTTCCCTGGAGTACATCGGGCTTAATATCGTTTAATCTTCCGCGCTTGTTTTATCGTGTTTTAGACGTTCCTGTGGCATGAATCGTTATGTTATCGTATATACATCGGGATGTGTTAAATGCTATGTGATAAATTGACCCCGATCATACATTGTTTAGCCCGATGTCAACCGAATCACCCGACTTCACATCGGGTCGGTCGGCCTTTAGCGCCATTAGCGGGGATGGTGTTAAGACGGGCATAAACAACGTTTATTTTTTCAAGTTGTTTTTTTTTACAAACATCTTCAAAGACGATGGCGAGCTGCACCCTCCCGCAGGCGGCAGTTTTTTTTTTTAGTGTAACCGAATTTTTTTTACAAAACGGTTAGTGGCGGCAGCCCCGTGTAACCGTGTAACCGAATACCCGCGCACATCCCTAATCCAAACACTATGATGATCTTGCTGCATTACTCACTACTACTGGGTGTAAATTTGATATCATTGGATGCAGTGAAACCTGGCTTAATGACATGTCATATATCGATCTCTTCAATTTAAAGGGCTATAAACTTTTTCACCAGGAACAGAATTGGGAAACTAGGGGGAGGAGTGTGCCTTTATGTTGAACTCCAGACTCCAAGCTAATGTAAATGCAATGTTGACCTTGGAGTGACCCTCCGATCTCTATTCATTGATATTGAACTTCCAAATGGTAAAAACTCACTGTTGGAATAATTTATCGGCCCCCTGATTCAAACCCAAGTGTGTTCAGGGATAAACTTGAAGAATCACTATATGCCATAAACATGAAAAACAATAATTGCATAATTATGGGCGATTTTAACATAGACATCTCTAAAGAAAATGCAATTAAAAATGATTTCATTAATACTATTCACTCATTTTCTTATTTTCCAACGATAAACATCTGTAAAGATAACTAACCTCATCTAAGTCAATTATAGATAATTATGGTCACCAACATTCATAACTTCTAGCTGGAGTCTGGAGTGGTTTTGTCTGACATAACTGATCATTTCCCTATTGTGTTGTTTGTAAACTTAGCCCCTGAACCTACACTCCCTCCCAGTATGAAAACAATGAAAGTGTTAAATAATAGAACTCTGGAGCAGCTTTGTGTCAATCTCGAGACTAAGGTCCAATCCCATTTCTTTGCTCAAAGGAAAACCTCAGCCCTAGCCCTCGCTGTTGTGCGTTCACGCGCCGTGGAGCCATGTCCCAATACCAGTTTAAAGGTAGCTTAAGGGGTAAGGGGGAGGGCTAACATCCCCTCAAAATTGAGATTTTCGATGGGCACCCTCAAAGCGCTTCAGTTGTGACTTGCTCCCACAATACCTTGCGAGAAAACTTGAAAATCAAGAAATATCCTAGAGCAAGATGGAAGGCGAAAAGATGCGAGCAGGATTTGAAAAATACAAATTTACGTGTTTTCTCTGTAAATAAACTATTAATTATTTTATTAATTATTACTCTGCAGCCCGGCCGCGGATCTCGGAAGTCTGGGATATCATACGAACATGAGCCCGTGGCAGCTCCCCGACCCTGGGCCCGCCCGACCCCGGTCCTTCGGCCGGGCTGCAGAGCCCGTGGATAGGGCTGTGCAGCCCGGCCGTGGACCGGGCGGCCCGCGATCTGGGGAGCTGCCGGGCTCATGTCGTATGATATCCAGATCTTCCATGTTCTAGTGACTCCAGGTGAAAAATATACTAATATATTATATTTTATTAGTAATATTATATAGGTAATGTTTATATTTATCCGAAATGTAGTTTCAATGCATTTATAGAACATTCGTTATAACCAGATACATAACCACCGCGGGTTGGAATTGTCATGCACTAATCGCTAGTTAGCGAATTACCTCGCGATTCTCCGCAACACAGTTCCATGTCAACCACTTGCCCTATTTTAATGGTCCCATTTCGCTCATTTGATTGCATGTGGGGTAATGTGTTAGGGCTGTAGAACGGACTCTCGGAAGATCTGGATATCATACGACATGAGCCCGGCAGCTCCCCGGACCCTGGCCGCCGATACCCGGTCCACGGCCGGGCTGCAGAGCCCGTAATAGGGCTCTGCAGCCCGGCAGTGGACCGGATGATATCCAGATCTTCCCAGGTTTGATGACGTCACAGGGTAGGGTTGTCCCGCATTTGGATAGGGGATCGGTTTAGGGGTAGCAATGAGCATGAGCAATGAGGGTAAGGGGTAGGGTTAGGGTTGAGATGTAGGGTTGAGACAGTGAGCAAAGAAATGGGATTGGGCCTAAGTCCTGGAATTGTGTATATAATGCTTCGGATCCAGATACTGCATATGACAGCCTAATCAGTGAATTATTAGAATCCATCCGTTCTACCATTCCTGTGAAGACTGTCAGGTGCAGAGCTGAAGAGCAAAATCCTTGGCTCACTAAAGGGATTTTAACTTCTATTAAACAAAAAAATAGATTTTATAAACAGTATATCAAAAATCCAAGTATCATAAATAAATATTAAATCATTAATACCTACAGAAATAAGCTCACTCATTTAATAAGAAAAAGCAAATGTGCACATTTTACTGAGCAGCTAAGGCTAGCTCAGGGTGACACTAAGAGGACGTGGTCAGTCTTAAATAATGTCCTGAATAGGGGAAGAAAACCCTTTGTGCTTCCCGATGGTGTTAACCGATCTGAACAGGAACTCACCAATCAATTTAATAATTATTTTGTTTCGATTGGTGCTGACCTAGCAAAAAATATTAGCCATCCTCAGGGTACTTCTTTCAACCAGTACCTTACAGGTGATTACCCATCCTCCTTTTTTCTGTCACCGACTGACCCTGTGGAAGTCAATGAAATCATACTGGGCCTTAACAACTCTCATACAGCTGGCATAGATGGAATCAATAATAAAATACTGATTGCCATTGCTTCTGTGATTGCCAAACTACTCTCATTTTGTATTAATTTATCTTTACTTTCTGGCGAGGTGCCAAAGATGATCAAAATTGCAAGAGTATTACCAATATTCAAATCAGGAGATAAAAATAGCATTATAATTACCGTCCAATATCTGTCCTGCCTGCTATTTCCAAGATCTTTGAGAGAGTTGTTTTTACAAGATTAAATATATATCTTGACAAGCATAACATCCTCCACAGCTCTCAGTACGGTTTCAGGAAAGAAAATCAACCTGTGCATGGCAACTATTGGATTTTATAGAGTAACATTTTATGATGCTATAGACAAGGGGAACTGTGGAGTGGGAGTGTTTCTGGACCTATCCAAGGCCTTTGATACTATAGATTTCAACATCCTACTAGGGAAACTGCACCACTACGGTATTAGAGGGCTGGCTTTAAAATGGTTCTATAGTTATTTATAATAATAATAATAATAAATTCAATTTATATAGCGCCTTTCAAGGTACCCAAGGTCGCTTAACAAGAGGTGTACACAGAGGGGGGGGGGCAGGTTAAAAGGGCCATAGGCCTCTAAGAAGAGGTGTGCCTTCAGGAGCTTTTTGAATGGACTCCCACTGAAGTGGCACAGAGCGGATATGGAGGGGGAGCCAGATTTTCCACAGAGTGGGGGCAGAGGCGCAGAAGGCGGCCTTGTCCCCCAAAGGTCTTGAGTCTGGTGCGGGGGGTTTCCAGCTGGTCCTTAGCAGAGGACCTGAGGGACCGCAGGGGGGTGTAGGGATGGAGGAGGTCAGAGAGGTAACGGGGGGCCAGAGCATGCAGGGACTTGGTAGGTGAGTAGGAGGATTTTAAACTTGATCCGGGACTTAACAGGTAACCAGTGGAGTTGCATCAGGATGGGGGTGATGTGCTGCCAGGGCTTAGTGCCAGTTAAAACCCTGGCAGCTGAGTTCTGAACATATTGCAGTCGGTCCAAGGTTTTGGAGGGGAGACCTGTGAGGATGGAATTACAATAGTCCAGACGGGTGGAGATGAAGCAGTGGATGAGTGTTTCAGTGACTGAGTCTGAGAGTGAGGGTCGAAGTCTTGCGATGTTTCTCAGATGGAAGAATGCAGATTTTGTGGTGTTGTTGATATGAGGCTGAAATGACAGGGTGGGGTCAAGGATGACACCCAGGTTGCGGACTACGGGGGATGGGGTGATAGGGCAGCCATCCACTTCCAGCAGGAAGATCCCCCAACCTTCCTGAGCAGTGACTTGGGGGGCCACGACCCAGGAGCTCCGTTTTATTGCTGTTCAATTTGAGTAGATTAAAGGTCATCCAGATTTTGAGGTCTTGCAGACAGTTGATTAGTGGGGCCGGTGGAAACTGAGTTGAGGGTTTGGTGCTGATATATAGTTGGGTATCATCAGCGTAGCAGTGGAAACTGAGACCATGATGACGGATGATTTGACCAAGGGGGAGCATGTAAATGGTGAATAATAAAGGGCCGAGCACCGATCCCTGGGGAACACCATGGTTGACTGGTGCCGTGGTGGAGGTGGCATCGTCCAAGGTGACGTATTGTTGGCGGTTGGCGAGGTAGGACTGAAACCAGGAGAGGGCTGAGCCACTGAGACCAATGAGCTCCGCAAGACGGGTGAGGAGGATGGAATGGGATACTGTGTCAAAGGCTGCTGAGAGATCGAGGAGGATAAGAATGGAGATGAGGCCATTGTCGGCGGCAGTGAGGAGGTCGTTAGTAATTTTAATGAGGGCAGTTTCGGTGCTATGGTGAATTCTGAAGCCAGACTGAAGGGGTTCAAAGAGCTCATGGTGGGCCATGTGGTGTTGGAGCTGGGAAGCCACTGCTCTTTCCAGGATTTTGCTTAGGAAAGGAAGGTTGGAGATCGGGCGGTAGTTGTTGGGGTCGTCAGGGTCCAGACCGGGCTTTTTCAGGGTGGGAATGACTGCTGCAGTTTTAAAGCCTGCGGGCACCACACCAGAACCAAGGGAGCAGTTGATGATGGCAGTTATGAAGGGGCAGATAACAGGTAGGCAGGTTTTCACCAGGAAGGTGGGCATGGGGTCCAGCTTGCAGGAGGAGGACTTAGCTCGGGACACTAAGTCGTGCA
>OLKM01001493.1:25000-35000 GCA_900291075.1 Melanogrammus aeglefinus
GTTGAGAGAGCAGAGAGGAAGAGATATGCTGGAACGACAGGAGAAGGACATGGGTAGGAAAAGAGGGAATGGGTGAGGAGATGAAAGAATGGGAAGAAGCAAGCATGGAGGAACAGCGTATGAGAACATAGACATGAAGAGTGCAGAGATGTAACATGAAAAGATATGTGTTACTCAAGTCCAGTATATGTAAAGAGAGATCACCAAAAGGATAAGCATGCTTGTTGATTAGCATGGAAGTGGCTGGACATGCATTGTTGATACTTTAAATAATTCATTGTTTTAGGGGGCAGTTCTGCTGCAACACGTGCACCCAGGAGTCAGTGTGGACCTAAATATGGACACACACACACACACACACACACACACACACACACACACACACACACACACACACACACACACACACACACACACACACACACACACACACACACACACACACACACACACACACACACACACACACACACACACACACACACACACACACACACACACACACACACACACACACACACACACACACACACACGATGTGGATGTACAAATGCAGAGATTCAAACACACAGAATCAGTTTACAGACATTTGGTTGGTTCTTTGTTGGTTCATTTGCATTTGGAGGTTCAACGCTGTGGCAGCCAGATCGTTGACATAATGAAATGTTAAAGTCTGTCATATAGCCCCATCTATTGGTGTCTATAGTGGATTACAGGTTAAAAACTTCTACTTCATTAGAAGAAGTATAAATGATTTGTGAGACTACATTTTCATGTTGATAGTTTTCAACCATGTACAACCATGTTTCAAACTGTACAAAGTATAACTTTTTTAACATCCTCATCGTATTACATTGTCAAAAGGCCGACCGCAATGTGAAGTGTTATTGATACTGATAGGTGACAGAGCTTTTCTCTGCTCTTCTCCTCTTTAAAATTAATTGTAATCTCTGTTTGATATCCTTAATTGATCAACGTGAATAAATTGAAATAGTTATGTTATATGATACATGACACGACAAATCTCAAAGTAGCATTTGACAATGTGCCAATACATCAGGGATAATGACTCATGTTCTGGGGAAGAACCATGCAGCACTTACCGGTTAGCACATTCCGTCAGCATTTTGTCAATGCAACGCAATCCTCAAGGCCCTTTGAGCCCACCTCTGCTGTAATAATAATAATAATAATAATAATAATAATAATAATAATAATACATTTTATTTATGGGCGCCTTTCTTAACACTCAAGGTCACCTTATAAAATCAAATATCCATAGTAGCAAACAACAAAAAAACAACAAAAACAACATGATATAACAGTGTACAAGAGAAAAAAACAGTGTGTTCATTCTAGTCCCAAGAATGCAACTGACCTAAAGGGAGTAGGCTTGGGTGAGTAGGTACGTTTTCAGGTGAGATTTGATTGGTTGGTTGGTTGGTGTGACCAACCTCTGACCTTCCTCTTGCTATGTGATCTTCGCCCGTCATCCGATGATTAAAGACGTTTCCTCAGGCCAAGGATGGGCGCCAACGCTGTCTGTCAGCCGGGACGCTTGGGTGTGCAGCAACTACGCCGTGATGGTTATAAAAAAAAACAGACCGGGGCGCCCCGGGAAGCACACCGGGTACAGAGGGTACCCGGTGAGCTTGGGTACCCTCTCTACCCGGTGAGTCCTGCCCGCAGCGACTCGTTTTAGATTCCTGCCCGGGGTCCTTTACTGCATGTCCTCCCCTCTCTCTCTCTCCCATACATTCCTGTCTTACTCACTCTTCGATAAAAACCTTCAAAATAAATTCTTTAATAAATGAAAGAAAACAGACCAAACCGGACCCTCCCTTACGGGGGGCTCTGTAAGGCCAGGTTTCTTGGACGCCGCAGGACAGGAGCGAGGGTTAAGGGGGCTCATGGTTTGTGGTGGTTGATTGTAACTGGGGTGAATTGGAGTGGTTAGGGGGATTCAACAGGCTGTACCCTGATCCCCCTGTTTGGTTGTCTTTCTAGGTGGGGGCGGGGATCTTAACCTTGGCCTGTCCAAAGCTGTCTGAGGGCGCGCTCACACTAGGCAAAGTTGCCCTGTACTGTACTCAAGTACGATTGCCCCCCCCCCCCCCCCCCCCCCGCTGTGCCGCTGGCCTATGCTCACACTAGGCAATCTTAACTGGGCCTGAGTGTGGTGGCCTCTTGCACATACAGGTTGCGTATCCGTAGTGGCGGGAAAGTTCACTTTCTACGTGAACTAGTTCAAATTTCAGTTCACAAATTTTAAAATGAACTAGTTCAGTTAATTTCATAATTTAATATTTTGAGCTAAGTTCACATTTTCATGTTTATTTTTTTCAATGTTGCTGTGAGCTATTATTTTTTTCCGGTATTTTGAACATTGAGCCCCCTTTGTTGTTTGTCTAGGATGAAATAGAGTGGTTGAATCAAGTATCGTAACGAAATACAGTTTCTATCGTGTTTTATTGCACATTTAGAGCATTTTGTAAATCCCATTGATTTCTGTTGGAAGACTCATTGCTCGTTGACCGGAAACGGAAAGCGAGGGTGTTCACGTTTGGTTGTAGTCCTTTCGCTCGGTTCTAGCCGTAAATGTTGCGACGGAGAACCGAGCGAAAAGACTACAACCAAACGTAAACAGCCCCCCTTTCCGTTTCCGGCCAACAAGCAATGATTCTAGGAGGAATTCTAGTCTGCTGAGCGATGAGCTAGAGAGCTAGCGTTATGGATTGTACATACTTACTTATAATTATACTTATAATTCGAAATTTGTCTCAGCCTTTATGCCACAGATACTCTAGGGTCTATAGCATATCACGTTGTCTGATTACAGTTTGATTCATTTTTCCCAATTTAACAGCTCTCGTTTTGAAGAATAATCACCGCGCCATTCGTTTCATTGGGAATCGCGACGGTCTATACTTTCAAAATAAAGTGTACATATTTATAATTTGAAATTCATCCCAGCCTTTATATGACAGATACTATAGGGTCTATAGCATACAGCCGCAATTTTCTGATTACAGTTTAATGTAACAGTAAGCTGACAACACCGCACCTGCAAATTAACCACACGGAGATAACCATGGCAACCGGTCAAACAACACGGCGGTCTGCGCGCGCATCCGCCGTGTTGGTAAACAAATAACCCCCCTATTGAACCAAGTTAAACCGAGTGAGCGTGTCGTTCACAGACACCAGAATGCCCAAAATATGAACGTGTTAAGGCACAACACTGCGTAGCCGTGGCCTGAGCACAACTCTCCGAAGTGAACTGAGGACACGGAATTGAACTTTACTTGACTACGGATGGCGTGCTCACACGATCTAGACTTCAGGGGGCACGGTACAGATGGCCTAGTGCGCCCTGAGGTTGACAGAACCAGGGGTTTTTGCGTTCTTCATTCTTCAGCAGTGGGTGTACGTGTGCGTTTAACATGTCAGTGTTAGTGAGTCCAACGGATTAATCCCCCTTTCAGTGACCCCCGCTCCATATCAGCTCAATAAGAGGAGTGCTCCTTCCTCTGGTTCTCTATAAGACATGCAGCTCGTGCAAAGGAATGCTGGAATGCATCACACAAGGGTCCCACTGAGGTCAATGAGAGAGTGAGAGGGCTCTAGCACAAACTTTAATGTTTTATGGGAAAAAAATAACACACAGACACAAACGATCTGATTCACTCTAAACAGTTTTGACATCTGGCCATTTGTTACTTTTAGTACAACCTATATTGACTTTACTAATACTACTGCTAATATCATGCATGGCTGCTCGCTTGGTACTAAGGACAGGGTTATCAAAGTCATAAAGCATTGTCATTTCCTCCCCTTATTACTCAGAGACATTCACTGGAACAGGAATATTTCAAGAAGCTGAATTTCCAACCAATATTTTGAATCACACAGATTAGAATGATAATTTTAGAACGATGACACCAAGTTGAGAATGATGACACACTAACTCATTAGAAACAGTTCAGTAAAAAGTGTGTGTGTGTGTGTGTGTGTGTGTGTGTGTGTGTGTGTGTGTGTGTGTGTGTGTGTGTGTGTGGTGTGTGTGTGTGGTGTGTGTGTGTGTGTGTGTGTGTGTGTGTGTGTGTGTGTGTGTGTGTGTGTGTGTGTGTGTGTGAAAAAAAAAGCCATTCACCTCGTGGTCTTGGCGCTAAGCTTGTTGATATAATATAGAAACCACTGGGAGCATTCTTAGTTAAAAGTAAGTATAGGATGTACTCCCAGAAGTATTGTGAAATAGTGTTACAGTATGCCTGCAGCTTGCCTCAGGGAGACGAACAAGTATGGGCCTAGTGTTGGTTTTGTTTATGTCTGGGGTATGGGATACACCACTCGATTTTTGCTTGTATTTTTTTTATCTCTTTATCTTTCTTAGAGAGCGCAGAATAACATAAGAAGTACACTTTTTTGTTGTGACCATTTCTTTGCTTTACAGTTAATACAATTCTATCTTCCTCTGTTTAAACATTGAAAAAATAACTAATGTAAGATTCATTAGCTGTAATGTAAAAGGCTTAAATAGGCCTGTAAAAAGAGCTAGAGTATCACCTTAAATATTTAAAAAGTGAAATTGGATTTCTTCAAGAAACTAATTTGTTGTTAAAAGATCAAATTCGACTCAGAAAAGCTTGGGAGGGGCATGTGTTTCATTCAAATTTCAACTCTAAAACACGTGGGACAGCTATTTTGATGCATTACAAAATCCAGTTCAGTGCTCCCAGTTATTCCGGATCCACAGGGGCGCTTTGCTCGTGGTTTCTGGGCTACTTTTCTACAAAGGCGTTGTTCTAGTTACAATATATTATATATTATTCCCTCCCCTGCGTCCAGTGAGGCACCCGAGGTGGTCATCTCGCTGGACGCAGAGAATGCTTTTGATAGGGTTGAGTGGGAATATCTATTCACGTGTTAAAAGAAATTTGGTTATGGTCCAAATTTTATTTCATGGATTCAACTCCTTTACAGCTCACCCAAGGCCTCTGCGATAACAACCGGTGGGCAATCACAGTACTTCACGCTGTCAAGAGCGACCCGTCAGGGATATCCAATTAGTCCACTGTTGTTTGCCCTGGCCATAGAGCCCTTATCCATCCCACCCAAATCATTGCCATCAATAACTTATATGCTGATGATTTCATATTTGCTTCGGACCCTACTCTTGACGAAGAGAATGAATAACGTCTCTCGCGGCTCTGGTCGCTTCCAGTCTCCCCGTTTCTATTTCCCAGATCACAATCAACCCAATTGTCATTAATACCCTGAAAATCTGGTTTCAAATGAGAGGGTACTTTGGTTTTAAGTCCTATATGCAATAACCACCTCTTCCGCCCAGCTAGATTAGATGCTACATTCTCTCTTTGGCGAAAAATATGCATTTGTAAGTTTAAATATATGTACATAAATTGTGTATTCGCCAGCTTTGACATCTTATCACAAAATTTTCGCCTTCACCGATCTAACTTATTTCGATAGTTACGTTGGGCATGTATGAAGCATTTTCAGTGTATTTATGGTATAGAGTGTTGCAGATATGTCAGCATATAACGTATAGTATTTGTGAGTGTGTAAATAAACAAGCACATAAAAATGTTTGACACAGCAAAATGTGGAGTCCTTGCTTACTAGCAAATTTACTAAATATATAATACATATATATATATATATTTTTTTATATATATATATATAATTGTATTTAATCTATTTCTTCATTTTTGTTATTCTCGGTGAGTGTACTACATACTCAAGAGGATGGGGTGGGTGGGATGTATTTGTTGTCTGAATGTATGTGTAAAAAGAAAAAATCTCTGCTCCTCAACATTTCCAAATCAAAAAAAAGTGTGTGTGTCTGATGATGTGTATATGGTTCTGTGCTCCTCAACATTTCCAAATCAAAAAAAAGTGTGTGTGTGTGTGTGGTTGTCTGTGTGTGTGTTTGTGTGTGTGTTTGTGTTTGTGTGTGTTGGTGTGTGGGTATATAAGGGAAGTGCTGTGCATATGCCCATGGCACTTGATTACACTCCAATATCAATATCGCAGGGTCTAGTGGTACCCGAGCAGCGGGGTCTAGGGGTACCGGAGCTGCGTGGGGTCTAGGGGTACCGGAGCAGCGGGGTCTAGGGGTACCGGAGCAGCGTGGGGTCTAGGGGTACCGGAGCTGCGTGGGGTCTAGGGGTACCGGAGCTGCGCTGGGTTCTAGGGGTAACCGGAAGCTGCGTGGGATCTAGGGGTACCGGAAGCAGCGGGTCTAGGTGGTTCCGGGAGCAGTCGGGGTCGTAGGGGTTACCGGAGGTGCGTGTGTGTCGTAGTGTGGTTACCGGAGCATCAGCGGGGTCATGGGGGTACCGGCAGCGGGGGTCTAGGTGGGTACCGTAGCCGCGGGTCTAGGTTACGGAAGCTGCGTGGGTCTAGGGGTACCGGAGCTGCGTGGGGGTCTAGGGGTACCGGAGCAGCGGGGTCTAGGGGTACCGGAGCTGCGTGGGGTCTAGGGGTACCGGAGCAGCGGGGTCTAGGGGTACCGGAGCTGCGTGGGGTCTAGGGGTACCGGAGCAGCGTGGGGTCTAGGGGTACCGGAGCAGCGGGGTCTAGGGGTACCGGAGCTGCGTGGGGTCTAGGGGTACCGGAGCAGCGGGGTCTAGGGGTACCGGAGCTGCGTGGGGTCTAGGGGTACCGGAGCAGCGGGGTCTAGGGGTACCGGAGCTGCGTGGGGTCTAGGGGTACCGGAGCAGCGGGGTCTAGGGGTACCGAAGCAGCGGGGTCTAGGGGTACAGGGGCCACGGGGGGTCTAAGGGTACCCGAGCAGCGGGGTCTAAGGGTACCCGAGCAGCGGGGTCTAGGGGTACCAGAGGCACGGGGTCTAGGGTTACTACTTTTTATGTTTCAGTGTGGCGTCTATACTTAGTAGTTTTTTTTTTCCATGAAAAAAAGATTAAGAACAAATTAATATTAAAGGTCCAATGTGTTGAATTTAGAAACATATTGCAGAGAGATTGCAGACTGCAACCCCTCCCACTTCTTGTGCGAATGACTGTGGCCTGTACATGCCTGGATTGTGTAATTTGCCAGTAGGAACTTCAATGGGTTCTTCCAAAAGGATGCCATCATCTACGACATCACAACTAACCCAGGTTCAACCTATCCGACATATTGTGAACTCGTTCCTCGTCATGGAAATCAGTCTTTCTGATCCCAAACATCCAGACGGTCCGGGGATGCGCTTGCCTGAGTCAGAGGTCTGGTTCGAGCATCAACAATGGCCTCCGGACTGGTCCGAGACCAGATGGAGTCTGTAGCCTGAGCTCCTGCTGATAAGGGTGTCGGACAAGGATGACAGAGGCGGAGGGGCTGTAGTAGCACATCCTTGCGATCTTGCTGAGTAATAATTCTTAGAATGCTTCCTTATGCGTCCACTTCCTCTTCCACGTTACGAAAGTAACGTGGAAGAGGAAGTGGACGCATAGTGGACGCATTCCTTATACGTCACATCAGTGAAACTCTTTCGCTTTCACTGATGTGAAAGCGAAAGTTCTGGAATCATGCACGGATGGATTGGCTGACGCTGAATTCTTAGGCACTTGGAGCAATGGAGAAATGGAGGGAACAATTAACAACCAGTACCCTCTCTACCATCACAGAGCCATCGTCACCTCTAGAAACTCCCAGACGGTTATTTGCATCATCACAGCATTGCAACAACACAAATGTCTTCCCTTTTATTGGTTTCTTGGAAAGGAGGAAAGAATTTTAGGGCCATAGTGGAGTTATTTCATTCAATCATGATTACACCGGGGGATTATCCTCCTATTGATGATACATTGCAAGAGTATTAATTAATTAATTTCTGTGGAATTAAACTGTATCCCAACAACTAATTGTAACGTATTAATGGCTGAATAAAGATAAGAGTCTCTATAATTCCCCACTTTTTTTGTCTGTGACCCCGTTTCTAGCTCTGAAAATGTTTGCGTCCCCAACTTTACCTTTTGTGCGCCTGCTTTTACACAAATTGGTTAACTAATGAGTGATCATGGTGCATGTTAATTGAATATTAATCCTTATTTTCGACTTCCTCTTCCACTTAATGAAACACGACCCACTCTACACAGGGCACATGTAAACAGGAATGAAGGGAATTATTAGATTGTCTATTAGGGCAGCATCAGGGTACTTTAATCACGCATATTATGAGTTAATATAACATCATATCATTGGTACCCTGCTGGGGCTAAGTCTGCCAAGAACCTTTCTGTGGCCTGAACTGTATCACTTTCGGACCTTAGAAAATACACCAATATGGTACCTGAGTAGTCGTCTGTAAAAGACTGTATATTTGTGTCCATCTATGCTCGGTGTTCGCATGGGATCTGCTAAGTCAGTGTGCACAAAACCAAAGGTTTCTTAGCCTTACTGTCTGGCTCCCTATTCCTTCTTTGGGTGAATTTGATCTGTGTACACACTTCACAAAATGCTGGCCTTACTGCACCTCCCTTTATCTCCATGCCTTCCACCATACCCTGTAACTTCTGTACATCTTCATAGTTACAATGACCCAAAATCTCATGCCAGGTTTGTACATCATGACATATACATTGTTTACATTGGTCAACATTAATTTCAACAGTTGGCAAGTAAAACTAATTTAGACTTTCATGGATATCAAACCTGCTGCCATCGTTGGTAACCATGTGACCATCCTCTTTCTCAAAGGTGATCGTCGCTCCTCTGTTTATTGCTCTTGCGACCGAAAAGATGTCGTGTGGGTATGAAGGTATGTACAGTGCCTCTCGAAGTTGCGCTCTGTGCTGGCGTCCGGCGTTGTCTAGTAGGTAGATCACGCCGTTCCTCTCCATTGTGCTATTCCGCTGCACTTGGTTCCGTCGACCAACTCCACTGAATGGGACTCGGGCCGGAATGAGTCATCGAAGCTCTTGAACTTTACAATGTCATTGATAATGTGGGATGTTGCTCCCCCGTCCACCGTGATGCCCTTTATGTTCACATTGTCCGGTGGTTTCTTTCTTTTGGTGTGGTTGAAGAGTTGTTCATGGCTGCTATTCGGTTCAACTGCAACTCTTCTGGCTCCATCTTGAGTCCTCTTTTTCCTGCATATAGACTCTTGGTGTGTGTTGCTCTTGCAGTAACCGCACCACATTTTTATGGAGCATGCTCTTGACTTGTGTCCTTTTATTCCACACCTGTAGCATGTCACGTCAGAATCTTCCCTTTTTCTGTTGCTGGCGTGCGTTTTGACGGGACCTCGGATTGGCCTCACACTCGTCTTCATCATGTAGTCTGCGGGTTCTACTGCGTTTATTTTCATCTTCATAAATCCGTAGCCTTCTCTTGAAGTCTGTGAATGTAACCTTATCCTCATTCATTACATGGATGGCTAGTGGCTTGAAGGAGTCTGGTAGTCCTTTTAATACCATGGCTATGGTCAGTCCATCACTCATGGTCTCACCCGCATCGCTCAAAGCAGTAATGACGTTTTCCGCTCTTATCATATAGTCAGTAGCACTCTCGTTCTCTGCCATGCTTAACTTGGTCAAAGTATTATTCAAGGCTTGCTTTTTTCCAAATAATGTTCCCTCAATATTCCCAGGGCTTTCCTGCCGTCATCGGCTGCCTCGTGCCTGATCAGTGATAGGCTTTTATCTTCAATCAGTCTTACCAGTTCAGCATAGCAATCAGTATTCTTCGCCTCATCTTGGGCTAGCTGTTCTGCGTTGGCGTCAGCAGGCTCGTTCATTATTGTCCTTTTAGCTTACGAATGTGCAAGTGGCCTAGGAATCTTGTTTCCCACAATTCCTATTTGTCTTCTGATCCATCGAATAAAAGCTTTGCTGCAATGATTCCTACCGTTGTGCTTGCCATTTTTGCTTACGCGCCAATTTCCCTCGGGGGGCTAATAGCCTCTTTGCTAGTCTCTTAGCTTGCTACTTTCATTGCTAAGATAGGTTGTTATCTTCTTTAGCTTTCACGTTAT